>CAUYSK010069372.1:0-14688 GCA_963575035.1 Avahi laniger
ACATGCCTGTAGTCCCAGCTACTTGGGAGGCTGAGGCAGTAGGATCGCTTGAGCCCAGGAGTTTGAGGTTGCTGTGAGCTAGGCTGACGCCACGGCACTCGCCCCAGGCAAGAAAGTGAGACTCTGTCTCAAAAAAAAAGAAAAAAAAAAGATGTATAGGAAGCTTTCAATGCTGAGCTGTAGATGAATTTACCTTGAGGGGTATTAGTTAAATTTGGGAATGGGCTAAACTCTGAAAATTTGGACTCCACAAGGAAGGATAGACTCCATGCCCTGGAGAGAGAAACTATCTGAATTTTGACTGCTTTGAGCAGCTGATAGGAGAAAATTGGAAATTTCAAAGGCCATAAATACAAGCCACTTTTCCTCCTTGAGACAGTTTCTGAATTTTGTAGATTCAAGGAGATTAAAGCTAAAGAACTGAGTCAAAAAATTCTGAAAAACAAAGCAGAAATTCTTGCAGTCTCTTGTTCCTCAGGATTTTCCTTTAAAGCTCTGGAAGGCAATGCTTTATTAATAGGGATGAATCAAGAAGTGGTCTAATTCTTACCAAAAGAGTAACTGATCTCAATGCATCTCATTTCCATGATTAGGTTACTGTGATCAGTGTTCTTACCATATCTGACTATTAGAGGAATGGCAAAACTATTTCTGATAGAAGTTAATGTAATCATGAGCTTAAAAACACAATGCATGACATTCAATAAAAATTAGTAGGCATTAAAAAAGATAAGATCATGTCATTACTAAACTGGAGGAAAAGAGACAATAAAAAACAAAGAATTGGAATCTTTATAAAAACAAATTACATATATAAGAATAACATCTATTAGATATTGGGCAAGGGGGAGGGGGGAGGAGGGAGGAGGGAGGAGGGGACGGGTATATGCATACACAAAGAGTGCAATGCTCACCACGCAACAGGATGGACATATTTGAAACTTGGACTGAGGAAGGGAGGGGGAGCAAGGGCAACACACGTAACCTAAACATCTGTACCTCCATATTATGCTGAAATAACAAAAAAAAAGCAAATTAGAAGACATTCTGGAAATCATATCTCAATTTAAGAAGTCTTTGGATGAAAGAGCAAATTGGGTACAATAGAAGATAGGGTAAATACATAGGGAATCTGTCAATTGAAAATCTCCTAACAGAAAGAAACAAACAAAAACTAGAAAGTCAAGAAAAGAATGTAAAAAGACATATGTTCGGGTTAAAAGCTGTAACATTTGCGTAAAGTGGAGAAGAAAGAAAAAATGGAAAATAAGCAATATTTAAAGACATAACAGTCCAGAAGTATTTAAAAGTTATAAAAAACACCAACCCATAGCTTCAAAGAAGCTCAGTGAAATCAAAACGGGATAAATACTATGAAAAATAAAACTGAGACACATTATGATAAAACATCTAAAATACCAAGGACAAATAAAGTCATATAAGCAAATCAGTGAAAAAAATATTAACAATAAGGTTCAATATCATTTAATCAAACAACAGAATGAAGTTTCTATAGCGTTGAAAGAAAATAACTACCAGTTGAGAACTTGTATCCTTCAAAAATGAAGCTGAAATAAAATTTCTGACAAAAGCTAGGAGTTATACTAGTAAAACTCCATTAAATGAAATGATAAAGGCAGTTCTTCAGCAGAAGAAAATTAATACGTGATGAAGAAAGAAAAATGCAGGAAGTAACAGAGAGTATTTCCTGTAAACAAAGATTGTACAAAACATTACTATTAATATTTTATATAAATATTTATATATATAAAATAGATGCACAATCAAAAAGTATGGAGATGTTAATACAAAAATCAGGAGGGTTAAATGAAGTTAAATTATTCTAATATAAATGTTCTAATGAAAATATAACGTCTAACTTAATAACGAAAACAAAGTGAAATAAGAGGGGGGGCACTTAAACTTGGTTGGGAACTTGGTACGTGATTATACACACGTGCAGTTTATACATTAGTGGGTTTTGCAGCCAAGCCTTATTCTGAAGAATCTTTTATGGAAAGATCTCTTTTCATATTGCTACTGACTTTTTTCAGAGAAGAATGCTCCAAATTCTTGGAAAAGGAGTAATGCAGAGCTCTCCAACTTTTTTTGACATGGATTGATGGAAGGCACTTTTTCCCCAGAGGAGGGGGAGTGGGAGGAGGATCTCAGAGCTCAGGCCGGGAATGGGGGAGGGGAGAGGCTGTAAATACAGATGAAACTGCTCCTTGCTGCAGCTCACCTCCTGCTGTGCACCCCCCCCCCACTGCCCCTTAGGTTTCTGGGAAGACAATTTTTCCACAGAGGACAGGAGTGGGATGGGGGTAGGGGGCCGGTGGAACTCGGTGCCTGGTCCCTAACAGGCCTGGGACCATCAGGGGACTGGGGACACAGTGTTAAGGGACCACAAGATGGCAAACACACACACACACACACACACACACACACAGAAAATCAAAAAGCAAACAAACAAAAAAAAAACAGATTTGGAGAAACAGAAGATTTAAAAGAAATAGAGTAGAATAAGAGAACACATAAAGGAGGAGAGAAAGAGTATATGAAGAAGGTAACGGATATGAAGATGATGTGGCTGCAAAACGCAATAATTCACTCAGATGCTGCAGGTCATCTGCTTTTGATGACTAGGAGTGCCCTATTCTAAGGAAATTTGCGTATTTATAAATAATTCTTTTCAGATTGCATGATATTTTATCACCAAATTTGATATAACAGCCAATTATAATTCCATGACCACAAATTAGAAATTTCCCGGATATTGCGGTCTTTGTCCAAACAAAATAAATGCTTTCTATGTATGGAATAATAGTTATCTGATGTTTGTAAAAAATAATCATTTATGGTAAAATATAGAACATCATTTACTTGTATAATGGACAGTACTGAAAAAAATATGACAAATTTATTAACATTTATTTTAAACTTGGTTAAGGTATAAACGACAATGTGACACTATGAAGGATAAAAAAGAGTGACAGAAATATAAAGTACAGTTTTAGTAATTATAAAATGGAACAGGTCTTATACATGCTTTGTACAGCTCATAATTTAATTTTATTCAAATATGCCAGCTGAATTTTATAACAAAATATTTCTATTATTAATAAATCCTGTATGCTATTCAATATATCTAATAATAGGTACAATATATGCAAAGCAGTTATTGATATCACTCATGCTGTTCTCAGACACTAAGCAAGGAAAATTATAATTTTTTATGGAATAATTTGCATTATTTTGCTTGAGCCTGATTTCTTTTTTAGTATTCTGTGTTTCAATACTTTTTGTCATAAAATACATCCATCCACAAAAATGATCAAAAATAATTTAACTACAAAAACTTATTTTGTGCTTATTACATGCTAGGAACTGTTACATTTATTTTGATTTTTCCTTTTCTTTGAAAGAGCATTATTAGCTTCTCTTCATTCCTGTTTAAAGTTTGCTAAAATATGAGGCTACTAAATTATTAGAAAATAAAAATAAAACAGAATTTCAATCAACTCCAAGAAAAAAATAATTTGTGTTTTTCACCTGTATATAAATGCTTTTCTCCTAATATTTCACTATTAGTATCAGATAGTTTGTCGTTTTATATATAAAGGGAGAGTCTTGTCTATACTTACTAAGGAATATTACATCATTTTGTGTGTACCTACAGCACACGCAAAATGTCTGAAAAATGTTCTACACTGCTGGAGGGATATAACTTCAACTTTATGAAAACTATAGGAATCAAAAACAGGTAGGAGACAGTTTTCTTTTTTAATCTCAAAGAATGTAGGAGAATGATTTAAATTAAATAAGATTAAAATGAGCATTTTCCACACAACTTTCTTTGTTATACCTGTATCATTAATTCTTGTCCAAATAATGCCTTCCAAATGTAAAAGACAGAGAATTAGAATTCAGCAGATACGGACTCTAACCCTGAAATTCTAGTTAGCAGCCACTATGGAACACTGCTTTGGATTAGGATTTAGACTCCGTAGAAATCGTGTTTCTCATATGTGAAGAGAATTGACCAAAAACTTACATTATGTCTACTAACAATTTTATGTATATCACAATTATTTCAGTCTGTGCTACCAATAAACTAGAGTTATAATTTTATCATAATTTCATAGTTATATGAATTACTTTTTAATGCCTTATATACTTTACTTATTTATTATATTGTTAAAATGTATTTAGGGTAAATTAATAGCTGGCAATATTTAAATATGAAGACTTCTAGTGAATGAGTAAGATATAATTTCACGTGGATGTATTCGTGGTGTAGAATGATGGGGTCATAGATACTCAGTAATCATTCTTTATTATTTCAATTATTATAACCATAAGTTTCTCTCATGTGAGCCCTATTCCATCTCTGGTTTTCAAGAGAACTATCTTTCAATAGAATAAATTATTTCATCTTATCTCCAAAAATTTGTAAATATAGCAATGACTCATGACTTAGATTAGATCTGAGCTGGTGACTTTGAGCTCGAAGGTTTAGCGTCTGATTATAAATCAACTCTGTGAGTCTTCTTTCATCCCATTTGGGTTTTGATGTTTAAGCGGATATTATGTGGCCTGCTTGAGTATTGTTATTTAAGGATACATTAGTGCTTTTAAGCACTTACTACTAAGGAACCCTACTCATTCTCTTGTTTCCAGGAGGATGTATATTAAATATTTACCATCAGAATAAACAAAACAACTTACACCACAATTGTTATTCTCCTAAAATAAATTTTATCATATAACTATATTAAACCACCTGTCAGCACTCAGACATATGTTTTTATTTCTAGACTCCAGCAAAATTTGTTAAAGTAGTAGCATTTTCAAATATTATTTCATTCAAGAAATAAGGTCTCATCATTCTTTAGCTAGGTTAATAAAAAAAATTATGCAAATATGTTTTCCAGAGAGTAAAATCAGAGCCTGTAAAATGTTCTTCTTGAAAGGATCTGTCCATTCATCCATTGTTCATCCATCTTTCCATTTGTGCATCCATCCATCGATTCAAGAAATATATGTTGAATTCTAGAATATCCCAGATATAGTTCTAGGGGCAAGGACAAATTAAAGCCTCTGTTTATATAGGAACAGTACATTTCCTGTAAATTTCCTTTTTTGCTTTATTAGACAGAATATGTTTTCTTTCTTCCAACATACAGAATGCTCGGTGACACACAGTCACATTAGACATTCTCGATTTATTTGAGCTATCTCTTCTCTCTTTCTCTCACTCTCTCTCTCTTTAATGTATTTTAAAATAATTCTTCTTTTGGAATGTTTTTTTTCATTTTTGGCCTTCACTACATATGCTGAATTTCCCATATATCTCATTTTTCAGTTTCTGATTCTCTTTGTTGCTACTAATTATATTTAGATATGAAAATATATACTATCTGTTATAGATGGCTAGTATGCGCTCTTGACATCAAATATTTATGCACAGTTTGATGTTTTTCTGGTAGATCATGCTCAATCCTGAACTTTAAGCCAGGGCCAGTGCTGCCTTGCTGAGTGTCTTCTGTAGGCTAGTATCAAGTTGTTTCTTCCTTTAAGTTAGAGAAAGAAGAATGGCCTTAAAGACAGCCTACACTACAGCTCGGTTAGAGGCTTCAAGGTCTGATAGGCAAGTAGAACTCCCCTATAGGCAGCAAGAAGGGATGTGCCTTTAATAGTCTCTGACAGCAGGAATGTGGTTGGTGACTTTGGAGTTTCTGTTGAGTTTCATTCCAAGCACATTAACTAGGGTGGAGGGGAATAAGCCTAGCTGGAATGAGGAGGTGAATGCAGAGATTTCAGGCCTGGCAATAGAGCCTATTCCTTTATAACTCTCTCACCAGCACCTCTCAAGTCTCCAGCTGGGACTGGGATTTTCCTTTTCCATTGGCTACATTTAGGAAAGTTGAAGTAAAGAGCCAAATTTACATGCCTATGTGGTCTTCTCTGCATTCACATTTAAAATAATTTTTTTTAAAGCCTCTGCATCCACTAGAGCCTTAATATTTCTCATCAGTTCATACATGCACAATTAATAAACACTAACAATATTTCCAACTATTAGTTATTAGGTATATATAAGAAAAGTATGAAGGTCAAATATAATTTATTTTTCAAAAAAACATGTTAAATTTTGCCTTTTTGTGTGAAATTTGTTGGTGGAGAACTTAAAGGATATACTTTGTAAGACTTTATAAATCATATGACTGAAATTTCAAAAAAAAATTAATGCATGCTTGTTTAAGCCTTCGTTTTTATTCTAAAAGAAAAGCGAATGTTTAAAATGCTTTCATTTAAAAGAAGCAACAGTCACGTGATTTCAGTTATAGTCAAAACAAAATTAAACTTTGTGATGGTGAAATTGGATTTTGATCGTCTTTAGATTTCATTTATCAATCCTCTTTCCTAAACTTGCTTAAATATTTTTTATTATAGAACATTTAAAATATACAGAAAATTGTACAGAAAGAATGTTGTAAATACTGGTGTGCTTACCAGTCAGCTTTATTAACATTTTACTGTAATTTTTTAAAATTTTAATATAAATTGTCATGAAATCAAAAATAAAAAGAGAAAAATGTATCTATTTTGCCAGTATTACTCAACATTCCTCCCAGATTCATATGTTGAAACCCTTATCCCAGATATGATGGTTTTTGGACATGAGGACTTTAAAATGTAATTGGGTCATGAGGGTGGGTCCCTTATGGATGGGATTAATGCCCCTAGAAGAAGAAACATGAGAAAGATTTCTGTCTTTGCCATATGAGGATAACAACTAAAAGGCACTGTATTTAAACCAGCAAAATCATTGTCACCAGGAATCTGACTATGCTGACACCCTGATTTCAGACTTCCAGCATACAGAATTATGAGAAATAAATGTTTTTGGTTTAAGTCACCCGGTATATGGTGTTCTGCTATAGCAGTCCGGACTAAGACAGAAATATAGTTAGGTTTTTTTTTTTTACAAGTATTATGCATATTTTTCAGGTAAAAATTTGACATAGGCCTTGTAATATATCTTCAACTTGCATTTAAAATTTTATTTGCTTATACAGTTATCTAGGGAAAAAATAACTGGAGCGGTGGAAAAATGTATGGACGTCTATTGCTTTTATCTACTCAAAAACTGTTCTGTGCTTCTTTGGTAATAGGACCACAAGTTTTGCTTTTCAGAAAACACCTCATGGAGATACTTTGGAAGGGCTATAAATCAAAGTGCTCCATCCTTCACTTCTCAAGGTATACAAGAGAATAGACTGCTACTCTCCTCAGTACCATCAAGTTCATTCTGAAAACTCCTGCAGGGTAACACAAAAGCTGAAAACTATAAGACATTTTCCCTAAAATGACCCCCGAAGACACTGTCAATGACTTACGCCTTCTCTAATTTCTTTATTTTGTTAAAAGCCTAGCTCTTTAATTTTCCATTCAGTGACCCCATATCTATAAATACCTTTGCATTTATGTTTGGTAGTCCATTTTTTATTATTATTAATAAAGAGTCTTATCTGATAAAGGAGGTCATAAAGAAGATACTTTACATTCAAATAAAACATATCAACTTGGAAACACTTTTGTCCTTCTGTGTCAAAATAAATCTGGAATTTGGTTACCTTTGTCTTACTATAAAAGTTTCCATGGTCCTAAATGAGTATTGGTGTAGGGTTTTGTTTTTCCAAAAACTTGTACATATGAAATTCATTTTAGTCCTTTGTTTTCTTATTATGTATGGGAATTACTGAGTAACACTAGTACTTTTCTATCCCAGAGCATTGCAATTATAACTATGTGTAGCAGCCTTGTTTGATTATATTAGTTTAGGTTTTTTTTCTACTATGCTTCAAGATACTTTGTAATCATTCAGCCACATTGCAATCTTCAAATGAGTCCCCTAAGGATGCTTTCAAATAACTGGTGTTGTCTTTTACATTTCATATCATTCCTTAGATGTATCATTAGTAAAAATCATGGTGCTTCATTTTATTCTAGAAGATAGGAGCAAATAAATGTACTTTTGAAAAAATGTTACTTCCTTAAATTCAACTGAGAGTATTTCAGATTTTCTCAGGGGCATGTCAACAAAAACAATTATTTAACTTCAAGCAATTTTAAAATCAAGTAATATATAGCAATAGCATTATTTAAGTAAGAATTAAGCTATGAAGACAAGCTCATTTGAAAATTAATTCCTCAGTAGCTCTCTACTAAGTCATTATTTCAGGCAGAATCAACTGTAGAAAGCAATATGGACATTTTTGCTGTAGTCCAGGAAGATGTATCTATTAATAAGAGAGCATTAACTGTACATGTTATTAAAGAAAGATGAGATAAGCAAGTCCTGTCACAGAAATTATGGAATAAATTATTTTTAGAATACTGTGCTGCTTCCTTTTGTTATTTTTCTTTAGACCTCTCATAAGTCATTGCTTAGAATTCTGAGATCCAACTTAAGCCAAGACTTTTAAAGCTTAATCTTGATTTATTTGTCTTATTCTAATATGTGTAGAAGTTTCCTGCATACAGCTTTCTGAGAAAAATCTCTTTTATGAATTTATCAATCATAAAAAATAAGAAAATTTGAGGAGAGGAAAATAAATGTATATATTAATGAACTTGTTAAAAATATTAATATGTTTCTTTTCTTTCAGAAACATAAAAACTCTATTTTACACTCTCCATATCTCCATCATCTACTTATATCTTATCTCAAATGATACTTAAAGAAAGAAGGAAAAGGAAGGACACAGGAGCATTAGCAAATAATGGCTTTGCATATTTCAAAAAATACATTTAAATTTATGTCCTTAGTCTCCAGCTAAAAAATATGAAGAAGGGAATAGTCTATGTAATGCAAATCAACAGTTAACATGTGCATTTTTTTTCCTGAACACAAAGGCTATATTCAAAAAAGACATATTCACTCTCATAGTCATTTTCCATGAACCTGTCCTGGAAGCTCATAGCATTACAATATTGTTAGAAAACCAGGACCAAAACTAAATAGAACAAAATACTAATAAACACAGATGATAAAAAAGAATGGATGCTTTGAGACCTCATTGTAATGATCTTTTCTGGATTATTCTGCCTTACTGGCTGCATATTTTTAGTGGGTTTAATATTTTCAGAGTTATATTATTTGGAATGCCAGGATAATATGCTAAATAATAATGCAATGTGATAACTCTACTTACCTTCTAAATTATTCATAATATGCATAATCATGTCCAGTAATTACAGCATGAACTTAGTATTTGTGGCTCCATCAGAGAAAATAGCTTTCCATTTTCTATATGTTATTCAGAAGAAGTCACAGGTATTTACATTGCAGCATACATGGAAACTACAAGCACAAGGTAAGTGAATATCAGTCAGAAACAGGAACAAAAATCTAGTTTTAAAGGGGAAAATTATAGATAAACTTAACAAAGAAGTCACTCATGCTTCCTAAATTGTTTAGAATAGATTAACTCCCACTTAGGCTATAGAAGTTATATATATATATATATATATATATGTGTGTGTGTGTGTGTGTGTGTGTGTGTGTGTGTATGTATATGTGTGTGTGTGTATATATATATATAATATTTTATTCCCCATCAGTGTGCAACATGATACAATAGCTAGGATTATAAATTGAATTAATATCACATGAAACTGTGGGAATATGGGTTAAAAGTAAATAAATAAAAGCTCTGAGAGCTGGTTAATCTTTCCTATAATTTATAGTCGATTCTTTAAAACTTTTCGCTATCTTTTAACTGCATAAAATGGTCATAAGGACAAAGAAATATGAGTTTCATGAGGGTTCAAGAGCAAATACTCAGAATTGTGTTCAATTATTATTCATGAATTTTCTTTAATTTGCAATAGACAATGTTAAGTGAAAACAAGACTTTAATGTACTATAATGCTAACACCTTGTATCTGTAATAACCTTATTATTTTGCATATGACTCATGCTAACAAGATTAACTGTTTCTGGTAATTCTCACAAATGTCCAGTTATCAATGTTTACTTTAAGACCGAGACAGAATGTTGAAGTGATTCTCTACTTATATCCTTGTGCAGGTACCATTTTTAAATGTGGGTATGTTTCAGGAAGAATAGCAAAAGGAGTAAATCTCATGAATATCTTTTTACTGTGTTTCTAATCACTGTTATAAGTTATGAAATTGAAAACAAAAAGAATAAATAGAAAGGAATAAGTTGAGATAAGCACATTGTTATTTCCCTCTGAGAGGCAGTTTTGGAGTCTTTGGGTCTCTGAGAATAGGTATTAAAATTTGTTTATGATACTTTTTAATCAGCATAGTTCCCCAGAGAGGAGAAACTATGTCAAACAAGAGTTCCCTTCATCTTTTATGAGCAATGCTTTGATACCAACGACTCTCTCACCGTTTGCTTTATCTTATTTCAGTGAAGAATCTCCTGGCTACTGTCACCTTCTGAAATGGAAGCACAATCCGTTTGCTTTGTCACATAAGCCATCCTTGAAATTCGGTCAGAGTTCATTATGCTACTTGTGCCTCATTTAGGCCCAGGCGTGGAGGAACATAAAACTAAAAGCTTAGCTTGAGGCACAGACAAAATGGATTGCAGGTTTATAAGGAATTAGAAATTACTTTAGGACAGATGGAATCTATACAGATAGGAAATAATCATCCCCAAAGAAAAACTAGCCAGCCAGTAGAGAGAAAGAGTATAAAGTACGAGAAGACTCCTGGGAAAAGGGACAAGCACACACAGAGAATGAAAATGACAAAGAGTTGTATATGAAAAGCCATTAGAAGGAATGTCATGAAAGTGTGCATACTAAAACAAAAGGCAAATGCAGCACTAGCAGGCTGAAGGAAAATAATGCTTGTATACATTTGGCCAGAACTGCAAAAGAAAATATATTTTAGAAAGGCAGTTATTATTGAACATGTAGAGAAAATAAGAAAAAGGCAATAAAATATATAAGAATTTTGAATCATATGCTCTCTGGTATCAGAGTGATACTGTGAAAGTAACTGAAATTTGACAGAAAAATAAATAACTATAGTATCAATATGGCAAAATATAGCTGCTTTAGAAATACTCAGGGGGATAGTGAGAAAATAGAACTCAATACACATTCTTCCTGTGAAAAGTATATATTACTTTCATATAAAAAAGTATATAATATCTAAATTTTATACCCAATTGATTGCCTTACTGAATATGAACTGAAGTTAAATTAAATTGCTGTTCTTGGTCAAGGTTAGACAGTAAAAGGAACCAATATCCTAAGCATGCCTTTAATGGTGTTGGATTTTTAGTGATTCTTGAATGTACAGTGTAAATTTCTCTTTTCCTATGGAGTATGAATATTTTTTTCTTTTTTCCATTTACCTTGTGACCAATTTTCCCACCCTTTGTAACATCAAAATAATTGCCACTTTTCCGCAGAGCTCAGCTGTCTATCTCTTCTGTCTGTTACCTGTGTATCTATCCACCTACTTACCTAGCTATGCTTTTTAGAAATTGTTTTAGAAATATCTATTCTATTTGATACATGTGTAATAGCATACATATGTACATATACGCATACATATTTATTTATTATTTTAAAATTCTATGTGTTCTAGGGCAGGCTGAGAGGCTACCAAGCACTTTTACTGAGGGATTTAGGGCAAGATTTGTGAAGTTTCTGGGGTCACTGACATCATCTTATAAATAAAATCTTGCTCTAATTTATCACCTTCTGTAATGTTTGTCCACAGAAAGGGTAAATTATTGTTTAAAGGACTAGCAAGATTTACTTGTTTACAGACTGATTCCCTGATCACATTAAATTCTCTGATTTCCTAATAAGAGATCTTTTAAAATCATCTGTACAAATCTGTATTGAGTGCTTTCTTTGGGTTTGTTTCATATCTAGCACGTAAATCTGGTTGATATCTTCCAGTGCACCACTTTTTAGTTGTCTGAATAAGACAAGTAACTTCATCCTTCTAATCCTCCATTTCCTCATGTATAAAATAGAACATATAATAAAAACTACCTTGAAGTGTTTTTTTGTTTTCAATTTTTCTATTTTTAATTATCATGGATACATAACATATGTGTATATTTATGGGGTACATGTGATGTTCTGATACAGGCGTACAATGTGTAATGATCAAATGAGGACAATTGGCGTATCCATCACTTCAAGCATTTATCACTTCTCTGTGTTAGGAACATTCCAATTCCGCTCTATGCTATCAGATATTGGGTCTTACTCATTCTCTCTAACTGTACTTTACACCCATTAACCATCCTCACTTGATCCCCCACTCCTCGCTACGCTTCCCAGCCTCTAGTAACCATTATTCTACTTTCTTTCTCCATGAGTTCAACTGTTTTAATTTTTAGTTCCCAAATATGAGTGAGAACATGCAAAATTTGTCTTTCTGTGCCTGCCTTATTTTGAAGTGTCGTTTTTAATAAAATAATGTGTTTAGTACAGTGCCTGACATGGACAAAATAATCAAAGTTAGCTATTATTATTATAAGATGATGATATTCTCATATATGTTTACAGAGCTATGTAGCCAAATAAGTCAGCGCATGCTAAAATTTCCAAACATTCTTCTTAACACAGTAATGAGGGTGATAGCAAGATGGTTTGAAGACATTGGAGAGAGGATCGCTAGACAGAAGGATCACTGGGAGTGACAAAGCAGGAGCAGCATGTCAAAAGCATTATTAACAGAAGCATTTAATACAAAGTGTGCAGCGTCACAGAGACAGAAGTTAACATGCTGTGATTCTAAAAGAACGAGCATGTAGAGTGCCGTGATTTATAGTTTAAATGATTGCTCTAGATAAAATGAGCATGTGTATAATAATTGTATGTATCCTGACAATCTTGAATTTTTATTTGGGCCCAAATGGAATGTCATGTACCATGTTTGATGGTATGCTTTGCCCTGAAAAATAAATCAGAATTTGCTTATTGTTCCAACAATCAGATTTTTGTTCTTTAATAATTTTCAATTTGGTGATGTCTCTGCAAATAGGTTACTTATCTTTGCACTGTTTTCCACTCTCTAAATTAAGACAAAGTTTACATTTAAACTTTTTGCTTGTCATCATTTTCTTTTGTCATCTTGAAACTCTGAAGACACATCCTGGGGTTCTACTGAAATTCAGTATATCGTAAAAGGTCATTCTTACTTTTTAAGAAGTAAGAATTAAGAACATAATGCTTAGTAACAGCAAATTTTTAAAAATTTATAATCTCATCAGAGTTGATAGATACTGTTAAGAGATGACGTAAGCAACATTTCAACAAACCGTATGGAATATTCTTCTTCCTTTGTAATAAGAGAAAAACTTTCTTGTTTCTTCAGAGTAACAGCTATACCCATATATCCCTTTTCTAAATTCCAAATTTAAAAAAACTTCAGAAGTCTGTTTCTATCTGGCTTTCACTCTGTGTTGCAATAGTTGCAAAAGCCCTAAAGTTGAAAGAAAATTGAGAAGTATTGATTCATTCGAGGCTTAGAGAGAGTAGCTTAGAAAAATAAAATCATATGATTTCATCTTACATCTTTGTTGTAAAGCAGTAATTTATTTCTTTGAACCAATGTACTCTCTAAAATAGGTTTGAGGTTATTTTTAATATAGACTTCAGAGACAGTTTTTCTCAAAATATAGGCATACTCTATTACCCTGAATAGATTACTAATGTTTATAAATAGTATTTAAAATATTTTTAGCAGTTTGCATTTTTCTCCTTAAAATAAATGTGCTTTGTAGAAAATATGGTGAACTGTTTTCCTGAGACTGAGAGGATTCCTGGACTGGGCTTTTAATGATCAAACCGGACAGTCCTTGGCGAACCAGAATAATTGGATATGCAAAAAGTATTACACAGAAAAAACATGTAGCATATGCAAAAGATGAAAATCTTCTAGGTGGCCTTGTGTCTTCCATATACCCACATTTTGAATTCATCCATAGTAAATAGTTCAGATTTATAGATAGGATTCTAGTTTTCTTCATGTATATATTTCTACAAAGAGCAACTGATGATGGAATGCCTGTGGTAATGCTCAAATGAAATAAGTATGGACCAAGAAAATGTCCATTTAGTGTTAGTGACAATATTAATAAAACTGTTGCTATTTTAATTAGGTGATACCATTAACTTCATTTTGAGTCAGATTAAAGGAATAAAAATGATAAATAGTGTAAAATAGGAACTAAACATATGGTAGGTCACCAATAATAAAGGAAGAAAGAAGTGATAAAAACATATAGCTGAAACTTACCCCTTTTCTTTTTATTTATAAATGTCAATTTCATTTCTAGAGTCCATTAAAATTTAAGGTATCAATTTAGGAACCCCAAAACAACCAGATGATAATCTGAGATAATTTGTTTCAGTTAGAATATTGATAGAACCATACAGTATTTATAAGCAAATACTTTGCACTGCTTATGAACATTAGCTAGTAAGCATTTTGTGCACTGTTCCTGCTGTATATTAAGAAGGAGGCCACGCGCGGTGGCTCACGCCTGTAATCCTAGCTCTCTGGGAGGCCAACGCGGGCGGATTGTTTGAGCTCAGGAGTTCGAAACCAGCCTGAGCAAGAGCGAGACCCCGTCTCTACTAAAATTAGAAAGAAATTAATTGGACAACTAAA
>CAUYSK010069374.1:0-13540 GCA_963575035.1 Avahi laniger
CACATCCTGTTTCCATCAAACTGAACCTGGAACCTGAGAGCAAGAAGCAGGGTCAGGAGTGCTGAGAATGACAACTTAGAACAGGGAGGGGAAGTCCCCTGGGAGGAGTAGCTGCATAGATTATTCTGGAGCTGAGCAGAGAAGGGAGGAGAGGGAGGGAGGGAGGGAGGGAGGAAGGGAGAGGAGAAACTGATCTTCAGAAAAAGGCAAACCCTTCAGGATTGGATGTGATTTGATCTGCATAGGCACTGTCATTTTCTTGGGCTTGGATAGTTCCTCATTCTAACTCTTTCAGAATGACACTGTCATTAAGATCCCATTTTGGCCCCTCACCCTCCACCCCTAGGATTTTTTCCCCCTACATATGTATGGGAAAATTTCTTTCTTTCTTCTAGGTTCCGTCCAGCACTTCCTGCACCAGTAATAATTCGGGGTTGATGTCCCATACCCTCCATCCAGTGACATGAGAATAAAAATTCCCTAAGGAGCATTTCTTACAGTGGGGACACAGGTCAAAGGCACCAATTTCCCGTAAGGCACCAGACAAAAATGCATATTCCACAAACCTATTATGTCGAAATCTCGGGGAATGAAGCCCAGAAATTTCCATGTTTAAAATTGCTCTCAAGCATCCCTTATGCACATTGAAATTTGAAAACCATAGTCCAATGGTTACAGATAATGTTTTGAGTTGCCATGGGCAGAAGGCAAAGTAGAGAGTCCCATCACCGTGTGCCCTCTGATGTCCAAGGAAAGGCCCCGCGTGAAGGTGTGCTGTTCAAACTTGATTGTGGGGAGAAATAAAGAACAAAGGACAGAAGCATGGAATCCTGCATTTTCCCTCCCATTTCATTGTCCAAGCATCAGGTACTGTTTTCCCCTAGTTCATGAACAGAGACTCACCTTGAAAATCTCAGAAGCTCCAAGCTCTTTTGTAAATTCAACTCAGTCATTTTTATGAAACTTGTGATTGATGTTGTTTTAGGGGCTTGGGAGATTGGGCTGTCCTTCATGCCACCAGAAATGGTAGTGCATTGTGAAAAGTATTTTCTCATGGATCGAAATCGGTGTTTTTGGTACTGGGACAGTGCAGCCATGTTTTTGAGCTCTGAGATTAAATAATGCTCACAGGAGGGACAACATGAAAATGAAAAACTTGTTCCAATATTTCTTTAAGTGTAATTTGGAAAAGATGGAAAATGAAGAGTAGAAGTTGTCAATGAGATATTGAGTCAGATATGATTAACAGATGCAAATTGAACCAAAGGGGCTTCTGGGGGGCAGACAAGTGAAAGTGAAAGTTATCTGTGATGCTTTTTGGATGGTGCTGGAAGCAAAGGTAATAATAACAATGATAAAACCCATGAGATCAAACAACTCTACTCAACAGCCCTCCCTCAAAGTGAGAAGATTGAAAAACAAAACTAAAGAGGGAGTCCTGGCAATGCCCTTATTGGTAGTACCTGCGTGCATGAGGAGTATTGAGAAAACTGGTGATGATTACGATGATGAACTCTAACACTTACATTCCCTGAGCTCACTGCTGAATTTTTGGAATGATTCTATGAAGTTAAGTGCTGTAGCAAAGGAAGCTCACATTCTGAAACATTAAGTAATTTGTCCAAAATACATGTATTGAACAGGTAGTATGGCCAGGATCTGAAGCCAGCTTCCTGTGGCAAAGAATTTGACTCTTAAATCTTTTAAAGATGACTTTTATAATGGCCAGAATTCAAACTACAAGCTAGAAGAAATCTTAAAATCTCATTTGTCTTGTCCTACAGTATACTGAGGTGTCTAGGCACACAACTCCAGATCAAGACTATAAGTTGAGCCAGGCACAGGGTGAGTACCTGTAGTCCCAGCTACTCAGAAGGCTGAGGTGGGAGAATTACTTGAGCCCAGGAGTTTGAGGCCAGCCTGGGCAATATAGCAAGACCCTATCTCTTAAAAAATCAAGACCATGAGAAATATGAGAGAAAACATATAACGCACTGTATTAGGGTTCTCCAGAGGAACAGAATCAATAGGAGATTTTATCTATAACTCTCTATATCTATTTATATCTATACATAAAGAGAGAGAGAGAGAGAGATTTATTATAAGGAGTTATGGAGACCAAGAAGTCCCAAGACCTGCAGTCACCAAGCTAGAGCCCCGGTAAAACCAATGGTATGACTTCCAATCCAAGGGCAGTAGAAGATCAATGTCTTAGCTTAAGGAATCAGGCAGGAGAAGTTCCCTCATACCCAACCTTTTTGTTCTATTTAGGGCTTCGATTGATTGGATGGGGTCCATGCACATTACAGAGGGCAATCTGCTTTTCTGAGTCTATCAATTTAAATGATAATCTCATCCAAAAACATTCACAGACACACCCAGAATAATGTTTGACCAAATTTCTGGGCACCCTGTGGTCTAGTCGAGTTTACCATCACAGAGGTCAAGGTGGTTGATAGTATTGTTTGAATCACTTGTGGGCTTCCTGGTTTTTTTGTTTAGTTGCTGTATTTATTGCTGAGAGAGGAGTGTTAAAATATCCTACTATGATCATGGAATTGTCTATTTATCCTTTTAGTTCAGTTGATTTCTTTCATATCATTAGCATACAACAGATAGTTCAGTTGATTTTTATTTCCTGTGTTTTGAAATTCTGTTACCAGGAACATAAATATTTATGATTTGGTATATACACATTATTTCTTCCTGAAAAACTGACCCTTTTATTATTATCAAATGTTGCTTTATCTCTGGTGATACCTTTTGTCTCAAAGTCCATTTTTCCACTATTATAATAGCTACTCCAGCTTTAATTTATTATGCTTATATTTTATATTTATATTATATATATTTTTCCATCCCATTATTGTCAATCTATCTGCTTCTTTATATTTAAAGTGAATCTCTTTTAGATAACATATACTTTGGTCCTTTTCTTTTTTTTTTTTTTTTGAGACAAAGTCTCACTCTGTTGCCCGGGCTAGAACGCCGTGGCTTCGGCCTAGGTGACAGCAACCTCAAACTCCTGGGCTCAAATGATCCTCCTGCCTCAGCCTCCTGAGTAGCTGGGAATACAGGCATGCACCACCATGCCAGGCTAATTTTTTCTATATATATATTTTTAGTTGTCCAAATAATTTCTTTCTATTTTTAGTAGAGACGGGGTCTCGCTCTTGCTCAGACTGGTCTGGACCTTGAGTGATCCACCCACCTCAGCCTCCCAGAGTGCTAGGATTACAGGCATGAGCCACCGCGCCCGGCTTTGGTCCTTTTCTTAAAAAAATTATCATTTTGTCTGCTTGGGAGCATTAGACAGCACTTCAGCACCATGCTTGAAGGCCACTTTAAACAGTGAAATCACCAACACAAGCACAAAAATGCAAAAACCATGGCATTAAATAGACCATGAAAAGACAATTGTCTATACCATGAGAGCTAAGGCAAGAAGCCAGAGCATTCAACCTCTGCTGGGAATGTGTGCATTGGGTGAGTCAAAGTTCCTGCTGTTCTGCATATGTCCCTGAATGACTGTGAAAGCATTCTGAGTGTTAATTTGGGGCTTATAAATAAATTTTAGTGGTTATGTGAATTCACATATATGGAATCTGTGAATAATAAAGACCAGACCAACTGTATTTCCTCGAATATTTTCATTTTTCATATCATTTCTTTCTTTTTGAAATTTTGAGTTTCCATCTGGAAGCATTCCCTTCAGGCTAAAGGACTTTCTTTAGCATTTCTTATGAGGTAGTTTTGATGGTGACTAACTCTCTTAGTTTCTGTTTGTCTGGAAATATCTTCTGGGTTGACAGTTTTTCTCTTTAGCTCTTTAAAGATATTGACCTGTCATCTGGTTTTCAAAGTTTATGATGTGAAATCTGTGATGATATAAATCATTATTCCTTTTACATAATATGCTATTTTTCTCTCAATGCTTTCAGATTTCTCTTTATCTTTGGTTTTCAGGAATTTGATTATAATTTCTTCAAGACAAAATAATCTTATTATTATCTTCTAAAGCCATCTCTAGTTTTATTTTTTCCTTTAAGCCTACTTTAGAAATTCTAGTCAATTATTTTTCAAAACTTTGATTTTTTAATTACTCAAGTAACATTTAATTATTACAATGAAAATCAAAAAATTCAAAATGATAGAAATGAAGAATCACCCATGATCCTACCACAGAAATAATCAGTGTTATTGATATATTTCAATCCATTCTTTCATGTTTAAACACAAAAAATTTTAAAATACCAATAATTTATTCTTCCTGAGGTTTGCTGAGCTTCTTGTATCTATAAGTTTATGTCTCTTGGGCTGTTGGCTTTCCTGAAATATTTGATAATTCTTGGTTTTGAGTTCATCTATGTATTTGAGGTTCTTTTTCTTTTTTCTTTTAATTATTTATAGAGGAGGCTGTCTTCATTGTATGCTTTCCCTTGGTAGAGGAAAAAGACCTACTGCCACTTCCTGAATACCTACCTGTCTTTCTTCAGGGGTATGGGAAAAGGGTGGGGCCATGCTGCTAAACAGGAAGAATTAGTGGCTAGTGTTCTGAGTATAGAGGTTTCCTGATTATTGCAGGTTTCACCAATCACATGGGCACTGTCCTATTTATTAAATCCAAAGTCCTATATTCTACATACAGACAGATATCCCTGTTGCTATTATGGAATGGGGGATGAAGAAGCTTCAATTCGCTCACCTGCTCTTGGTGTGATACTCCAATTGAGGCTCAGTCTGGATTTCTTCTTATCACCACTGGATGGAGAACACTCTTGGTGCTGCCATTACTTTTGTAGCAATCCTGACTTCTTGTTTGGGACTGTTACTCCTTTTTTCCACTTTTCAAGGAATCTTCATAGATCTGGACCACAAATGGCTAAGCTTCTTGTTTTCCAATGCACTTATGAGTTTAATTATTTTAATTATATATTTTTTGTCAGTTCTAGGGATTTTTGGCATGAACACAAGGCTCCAATGTGTATCAAATCCACTCCTTTCCTTCCTTCCTTCCTTCCTTCCTTCCTTCCTTCCTTCCTTCCTTCCTTCCTTCCTTCGTCCCTCCCTCCCTTCCTTCCTTTCTTCTTTCCTTCCTCCCTCCTCTCTCTTTCCTTCTTTCTTTCATCCTTTCATTTCTTTCTTTCCAATGGTGATAATAGCCAGATTTAATTATTTAGCTAAGCAGATAAGGAATACAAGCAATTCTAAGTAAGGTGGATTGACAAAGGAGGAAGATGATACATTTTCAGTTATAGTAAAGGGGACAGTTTGGGGAGTTCAATATTCTGATTATAACAGAATGCTAAGCCTGCCAAATTTATAGGTTTTATTTCTCATAAAGTTTTACTTATTTCATGTAGGCTTTGAATTTGCCTTGAATTGCCCCCAATATTTTACTTGAATTTCTAAAATTTGTTGGTAGACTGTGCTTTTCAGTATATACAATTCTAAAGTTATATTCAAACACTGCCACCTTGTGGATCTTCCTTGTCTCCCCATCCCACCCTTCAAACTCAGAAATATATCCATCTAGAAGAGTTCAGATTAAGTCAACTAAATTTTAAGAGCTGTACTAAAAGCTTTACATATATAATCTCATTTAAATTTCTTGAGAGTTTTAAAAAGGAAGTACTATCAACCTTATTTTAGAGATGAGAAAACTAGGCCTAGAGAGGGGTTATGTAACTTGCCTGAAGTCTCATGTCTAAGTAAGAAGAGGAGTAAAATTTTATATCCAGGAAGCTTGCCTCCAGAACTCTTATAAAACTAACAAATCTAAATATAAAACCATGTGATACATAATATGAATAAGTTATAGAATCAGTATGAAGGGAATAATTGTTAGAAAAGGTCATCAGGAAAGGCTTCAGATTTGTGAGGAGGTGGCCCCCTGTTAAGTTAGAATTTGAAGGATAATCATTCTTTAGGAAGAATGCGGCTGGGATCATATCCCCCTGGATCCAAGAGTACAGAAATGCCCTATAGTGGCCTATTGTTTTTTGGCATCACACCCTGCCTTCTTTGAGGGAACCACTCTTCACTCTGCTTCAGTTATGACTTTAACAGAGGTTGTCAATCATGATATCCTTGACTCCTCACCTAGTCCAAGCCAATATGAATCCATCAGATCCCTGGAATTTTTGTGCTGGAGACAGAGGGCTCAGTGCTGTCCTCCCTAATGGTAAAGCTGAGGTGTGTTCCAGAAAGTTGTGGCTGGCCAGTGTTCTTGTGTGGAAAACAGCACGGAGTAGAAGAGAATAAGGTTCCAGTAATTTCTAGGCAAGCTGCACTGTCGACCTTCCCGTCATAACCATTCTTACTGAACCTAATCAAGTTTGGGTTTCTATCCAAGTTCTAGTATTTTCTTTTCTGCTACCAGCCGAAGTAGGGGCAGTACTGTCATTCCTTACCCCTATACCACCTGAAAGACAGCAAAATAGACACAATGATGAGGCAGCATTTTTAATTATAAAGAAGAGTACTATTAATTTAGTTTGGAAAAATGGCATTTAGGGAGCTTATTCCAGGCGCTGTGTGGCTTAAAAACATCTCTGCAGTTCTCCATTCCTGATGCCTGTACTATTCATTTTTTACTTCCCCTTCCCCATCACTGCAATCTTCTAAAGCCATCTCTAGTTTTATTTTTTCCTTTAAGCCTACTTTAGAAATTCTAGTCAATTATTTTTCTGAACTTTGATTTTTTAATCACTCAAGTAACATTTAATAATTACAGTGAAAATCACAAAATTCAAAATGATAGAAATTAAGAATCACCCATTATTCTACCACAGAAATAATCAGTGTTATTGATATATTTCAATCCATTCTCTTTCATGTTTAAACACAAAAAATTTTAAAATACCAAACAAAATGGCTAATTTTAATTTCTTCCTTCCCTAACCACATCTATAATTTTTATTTAATTGTAGTTCATTTGTACTACTTCCTATTTATTTCAATATTCTGTCCTGCAAATAACCAGTACCTTGAAGGCACCTAATATTTCAGGGAAAAAGGGAGCAACTCTATATCCTTTAGCCTGGAATGTTCATTCTTCCCTGTGTCATCAGTTACCTCCTCCTCATTCTTCAGATCTTAGTTCAAGTGTCACTTCTTTGAAAAGTCAATTAAATCTGTCATAGTATTCTTTGTAACACTTGTAAAAGGTGCAATTTATTCTTATGTTTGGAATTATCTGGGTCTACATGTATTTTTTTCACATGTTTTTTTGTTCAATATTGGATCTCCAGTGCTTACTAAGAGTGCCTGAAAACTGTTAATTTTTAAATGAATGAACAACTGCTTGGAAGAATTCAGCTGCTAAGGAAATGAGGAAACTGATGCTTCAGAAAAGCCAGTTAACGTTCCCAGATACAAGTAAGAGACAGATAAAAGATGCGAACTCAAGTCAACGCATTTATTTACATTATTAGCTTCATTTGCCATTATTGGTTTCTTTGTTCATGAATATGAAAGTCATCATATGTAGTTTATTTTCCAAATGACTCAATTCTTACATCACACACCAGTTTTTGTTTTGTAGAAAGTAGGGGAAGTAGGGCACTTAGAAGAAAGAGCAAAGAAACAGAACGTTATATTGGGAAAGGCAGCAGAGGGGCTGGGTACTAGTTAGTCTCCTGCTCCTTCACTAACCAGCTTTGTGGCTTTGGGCTACCCTCCACAAAGAAGGCTATGAAGAGAGTAAAGCTGTATCGACCCTAAGAAGACATCTAGTGCTACTCTTTCATTTTATATACAAGAGAGACAAACTGGCTTGTAACATTCACAACGTGGTAGAGCTGTACAGCCAACTCCTGACTCCCAGTGCAGTTTGTTCTGAGTCACACTGCCCCTCCTTGAACAAATATTTACGGAACGCCTACTGTATTAGGCATTCAACATCAGTGTGTTACCTATTGATTACTGGCTACTTTTCTCCCTAATATTTTTCACTCGACCACTTTTTAAATGGCCTTTAGATTCACAGTTAAAGTGGAAAAGGCTTGGTGTCAGGCACCGAGAGGCGTGACCGGGGGTCGCAGCTGGTCCACGGTGTCGATCTAAAGTCAGTGAAGCCTTCTGACCAAGGAGTGACTCCTGGATAATCCGGGTGTATAGCGAGCCAGAGAGGGGCGAGGCTGGGTCTCCGGAAACGACGCCTTTGGCCTTCCAGTGATCCCACTACCAGGGCTACGGGAGGAACTTTTCTGTGCAAGGTGCCTATGCATTTGGCTTCTGATGTGTGGTGACAAATGTCTAAGCCGGCATCCGGCCAGGTCTCCAGCCCTCTATCTTCTCCACCCCGGGTTTATCCTCCCTTCCGAGTCTCCAGCTGCCGGGAGATTTCTACCTGGGAGACTGCTGTCCTCGAAGGGGACACTTCCATTATCGCTGTTGGCCTAGAGTCCCCGGCTGCAGCCTTTCCCCGCCCCTGACCTGAGCCAGCGGCCCCAAGGCCGGCGAGGTCAAGTTCCTCTGGGGAGCCAGGGCAAGGCCACAGCTGAGGTGCTGCCACGCGAGGCCTTCTGGGCTGGTACCAGCCAATCGTCATGAAGCATACACGAGCCCCAGCCAATCAACACTCGCCTTATTCCTGCGTACCGCCCGCTCTGGGTCTTTCTCCCTGCCCCCCATCCCGATGCCGGTAGTCGTGGCTGTGGCTGCAGCCGCCTCCTGAGCTGACCCGGCTCTGGGGACTGTCCCCCCGCTGGCGCCTTTCGAGTTCTCCTGTTGTCTTCACTGAGGATGAGTCCTTGCGCTACTGTATATCGACCTCGCGGAGACCACCGGCGCAGTTTCATCTAGCGACTGGTGAGGGAGGGCCCGGCGTTGCACGACAGTGCCGAGCCGGTAGAGACGACCGCGTCCCTTCAGCCTGGGGGCGGTGGGAGAGTGTTCGCCTTCCGGAGGGTGCCGGTGACTGCGGACTCCAGGAGCTCTGGTAGACCATGGGGAGGGACTCTGCAGCGCCGAGGCTGCCAGGCTTCGCGTGAGGCGGTGCGGGAAGAGCCAAGTGGCCTGGGTCCCTGCTGCCGCCTCTCTACCGCCCCCCTCAGCTAATGAATGGCCTGTTCAGGCGACTTGCTACGTTGCAGTCCCGGCAGACACGCCCTCCAACCATATTGCATTCCTAGTTCTGATAGTTGTCTCGTGTCACTTCCCTTCAAGCCTTGGATTTCAAGCCATTCGTACAGGCGCTCATGTCCCTTATCCCCTTCGTGGAGTAACAAGTTTGAGTCCACCCTGGGGATACTGACTGTCGGGAAGCAGGTCGTAAACTTTGAAGTTAAGTGGAAATTGACTACTCTGTAAAAAGAGAACTGGTTCTTTTTGGAGGGAGGAGTTGGGGATTGGGGAGAGAAAGAGAGATCTTTTGTTCTTGTATCAAGCAGAGCTGTCAGGTTCAAAAAGTTTCAGTTTAACTTTGAATTAGGTAACCCAGACCATCCTCGACTCCTGTTTTCCAATGTAGTTCATAAAACTTTGGGTGTGTTCACTAGAAATTGATGTAGCACCCTTTTTTCACTTATGCCTTGAAATGGGGCATTTGAAATTTATCAGAAATACTGAAAGGATGTGACTTTTATGAGTGGTAGTGTTTCGATGCCCATAATGTGTTGCAACTTAAAAGACTTATAGCCTTCTTTATCATTTCCCTCCTTTTTCTATTTTGAATTTTTGTTTTAGAAACTGAAGTAAAGTAGGTGAGGATAAAAAGAACTGTTTTCTAGAAAAAATTATGTTACACATATTTGCAGAAACTTTAGTCACACTGCAGTTTACTTCAAGAAATTTTTAAAAATGGCTGTGTTCCATTATTTTTTAAAAAATAATTTATGTTAAGGACTTTTAGTATGTAAATTCCAAGTAAAGAACTTATTACATTTTTAACTCTTGTAATGCTTCTGGACCATAAACTTCAATAGACCATAAACGAATGTACCTATTAAAGAAAGGAGCTCTGCATTATTTGGTTAATTATTATAAATAATACAGAATTAGCTTACTATCATAAATAGGGCAGTAATTCATTTCCACATCTAAAGATATGCTTGCCTCATACAATTTGGACAATTCTCTATTTTAAAATTGAATATTGCACTGATAAAGAATTGAGCTGAAGTTTCTATATCTTGTACCCAAAAAATATTTGAGAAAACATTAGAATAAAATATAAAGCTAAATTATCAATTTGCTAAAGTAGTAAGTGCTTGTGTTTCAAAATTGTTGTGAACTATTTTTAGGGCTTAAAGAATTTTTAAGATTCTTTATGAGTCACTATAATTTATAGTTTATAACAATTACTTTAATATAACATAGAAACAATTACATAGGGAAGATATTTTGGGTTCAGAGAGCACTAAACCTACTTAAGTACATATTTTATGAGAAATATGAAGAAGTGTGGCATTCTGTGCTCTCACCTCCCTTAGGAGCTCAAAATCTTTATGTATAGGTAAGGTATACACCTATGAGGCAGATTATTGTCATTTTTGCAGATGAAAAAATTGAGGATCAGGGAGCTTAAGTTATTTGCCCAGGGTTTTTTTAGATAGTAGGGTAGGAACTCAATTCCTGTGACTAAAGATTTGGGTAAAAAGCATTCTAAGCAGAAAGGACTCTATTTAATACAGTTTTTATTGTTTTTTTACCTTTTTACCAATATGTCTCTTTCCCCTCTTTTTTCATAATTTTTCTTGGGTGCTTACCATATGAATGAATTGTCTCAATTAATATTCAGAAAAAGTTAGGAGATAAATAGTTGTTATCCTCTTTTTACAAATGAGAGAATTAAAACGCAGAGAAATTAAGTAATATGCCCAGGGTAACTTAGCCAGTTAGTGGTATACATGGGTTACTAGTTTGGGTGTTCCGAATTCAGAGTCTGGACTTTATATGCTGCGTGAATCTGTAGGCCTAACTGTAATCCTCTTCCTGAGGTCGAAAGGCTATTCTTAACCTGTGAGACATGGATATTGGTTCGTTTTGGTCTTTGGTGTGTTAGAAAATAGCATTGTCAGATTTGTGTTTTAGGTAGATAACTGAGCTCTTAACCAAGGATAAGAAGGATTGTGAGTCATTGTTCATGGCTACACTTTGGCTGAAACTATTGTGGTGGGCCAGTCTTCAGGGTTGAACAATTGCCTGTAGCTATCTGCATTCTTCCAACTCAATTTCCCATCAACACTTATTATTTATCATGTATAAAATAAAAATTTTCACTATAATTTTTATTTGTTTAGTTTTGTTTCACTTTTCTGTTTTCCAAAGTATTTAGCCCTTTCTCTTCTTCCTAGCTGCACCATTTGTTATCCAAGCCAGAAACCTGGGAGTTATTGCCACGTCTTACCAATTCAAGATCCTGAATGTCTCTGAATTGCCCACTTTTTTATCTCTAAGGAAAGACACATAAGGCTGTCCAAAGTCTGGTCCATCCTCGCATATATTTTAAACCTCCTTACTGTCTTGTGAATTATTTAGAATTCTCAGAATGGACCAAAATGATTCTAGTGCTTTTATATTTTACTATGCTCTCTGCATTGAATGGCTCCTCTGCTGAATTTATCAGGCAAACACGTACAGTACTCATCTTTTAAGTCTTAATTTATATATCTCCTGTAGGAAGTCTTCCCTATTCCTCTCTTTTCCACCCCCCCCATTCCTATATGTCATTTGTTTTATCTTGAACATAGGTTTATCATATGTTTTTATTACTTACTAACATAATATCAGTCTTTTACCAAACTGTGACTTTTCGATGATAGAGACTGTGTAATAGATAATAAATTTTGTTCAATCAATAATTGTAAAACTAGCTAAGAATCCACCTAAGTATTATCCCTGAACCTGTATTTTACCTAAAATATTTAGGTCCTATTTATTTTTGAATTCTCAGTGCTTTGTGACCTACTGTGGATACACTAGAGAAGGCAGTGTAGTGTAACAGAAATACATGGACTTTATCATTAAATAGATCTGTGTTTGAATTCTAACTCCTTCTTTTACTAGTGGTTTTATTTGGGTGGTTTACTTAGCCTCTCTGTGATATAAATTATCCAGTATGTATTAGGTGCTCAATAAATGTTTATTTCCTTTGCTTTCATCCCCTTCAATAAGCATTTTTTGAATTTGTCAATAAGATTTACAGTAGGCATTAGAAATATGGGCCTGGAATTTAGGAGCGATATGTGGGCAGGAAACAAATTTGGGGATTTACATGTAGGGTAGAGTTAAAAACATTAAAGGGATTGAAACTATCCAGGGAGAATATGAATTAGGAGAAAAAGAGGACTGAGTGTAGAACACTGAGAAGCATAGCATTTGAAGGTAAGGGGAAGGGATGGTGCTCTAGGAAGAATTGGTAAGAGAGAGATCCCATGCTTAAGTGCTTCCCTGAGTGACTTCCTGCCCTTTCAGGATCCCTTTCTAGAATCCTTAAGAGAATATGGTATTAAAGACATAAAAGTAGAGAAGAAAAGATAAGAATTGAGAATCATCTGAAAGTATTTGATAATTTGGAGATCTCTAGTAACTTCAGTGAAGGATGGTTTTGTTGGAGAAGTATGCAACTAGCAGTGATATTGATGCTCAAACTTGAATTTGAGGATTAAAATTTAGTACATTTTTGTTAATAAAGAAATGATAGCAATGAAAACTGTTTGTTGAATGCATATTTAGTGCCAGACACCATGCTAGGCTATTTCATTTATCCTTACAGTAAGCCTGTATGGTTGGTGGCATTATCTCTGTTTTAAAATGAAGAAATGAGGACTTGGAGAAATTATGCAATTTTTTAGAATTACATAACTGGTAACAGCCGGCATTGCTATATTTAAATCCAAATATGTAAAACTCTAAGAAACCCTGCCTCTTAAACACTTCCGTATTTATGTGTATTCTGTATGTGTTTCTCTCTGTATATGATAGTATGACTTTCATATTTAATATTCTTCCCCCTTTAAATGTTTAAATTACATATACTAATAAATGAAGAAATTCTTTTCTACCTTAATTCTTTCATGTAAGGTTTGAGTCGTTCACTAAAAAATAGTTCCTTTCAGTGTATTACGCATACAAAGATGGTAGGAATTTAGAGCCTCTAAAGAATGAAATTAACTACATGTGACCATTTTGCCATATACAGTAATCCCCCTTTATCCTGCCATGACATGTTCCAAGACACCCAGTGGATGCCTGAAGCCTCTGATATACTGAACTCTATATATGTTTTTCAATTTGTTAATACCTAGATGGCTACTAAGTGACTAATGGGCAGGTGAGTGTGCAGTGTGGGTATGCTGGACAAATTAATGGTTCACATCCCTGGCAGGATGGAGCAGGATGGAGGATGGGACTGAGATTTCATCACGCTGCTCAGAATGGCAGTTTAAAACTTATGAATTGTTTATTTCTGAAATTTTTCATTTAATATAATGTTTTTGCACTATGGTTGACTGTGGGTAATTGAAACCACAGAAAACAAAACTGCACATAATGGGGGACTACTGTATCATGTTTTCCATTTTTAATATTTTAA
>CAUYSK010069375.1:0-13171 GCA_963575035.1 Avahi laniger
ATTCTCCTGGATAGAGCTGGAACGCATTCTACTAAGCGAAGTATTCCAAGAATGGAAAGACAAGGACCACATGTACTCACCCTCGAATTGGTATTAACTGATCAACACATAAGTGCACATATAAGAATAACGTCTATTGGAAGTTGGGCAGGGGGGAGGGGGGAGGAGGGAGGAGGGGAGGGGTATATGCATACACAAAGAGTGCAATGTGCACCACCCGAAGGATGGACATATTTGAAACTCGGACTTAGGGGGGGAGGGGGGGACAAAGGAAACATAAGTAACCTAAATATCTGTACCCCCATAATATGCTGAAATAAAAAAAAATCACATTTATCTCATGGGTACAATCATGGTGATTGTAACGATGATTATAATGATGATGTAATACTTGGTAACATAGCTGCCTCTTGAGCATGTTCCCAAGTCTATAAAGGAGATGATTCAACTTGGTTTATTGTGAGGATTCAGCAGAAAATATTTGTTTTTTCCTTGTCTTATCTCACTGTGCAGCAACAATTTCCTCAAGAGTCATTTCCTCTGATAAGTTCTTAAAAGTTCATTCACCAGTTCATTCACCCTGTCTGTTGAATCATAGTCATATTGTTTTGCTTTCTAAGAAAGCAACTGAGGATATCACGGTCTCAGTTTCCTCATTTGCAATGTAAATTATGCAGCATTTTCAGTGCAGCAACTTAGAGCATTGATCATTTGGGGTTTGGATCATGCTGTCTCATATTTTTAGTAGCCTGATTATATTTCCTCTTTTAGAGCAAGAAGATACTAACTGTGTACCAAGAACATGAGCTATATTTCCCTGAGTAACTCTGTTTACCTTTTCTTATCATATAATACCTAAGCACAGGGAAAATTTTTAATATCAGGGAAATAATGGTTACTATTATATTTGTGCAATTTATAAAATACATGTTTAATCGTTTGGTGGCCTCAATATTGTTACTTACTTATAACAATTGAGCATTACATAGTCAAGAAACTTGCCTGTGTTTGCAGGTTTTATAAGTGGTAGAGCTGGGGCTCAAATCCAAGTCCTTTGATCTAATTCTGTTAAACACACTGTTTAGAAGGTATCAAACAACTGCCTCCTTCCTCATGCATGCACAACTGTTCTCAGGCCCAAAGTCATTACTTTAAGCTATAAAGCACAAATGCCAGAAGGAACATTGACTTTGAAAACAGTTCATCCTGGGCTTAAATCTCAGTCATGTCACCCCTTGTCCTACCCTGGGGAAGATAATTTAAGTCCCAATTTTTTCTTACTTGCAAAAAAGATTAAATGGTACCTACCTTTCAGGGGTTTTGTGAGGGACTGGTCTCCTTCATTATATCACAGGCACCCTCTGGAATCTGGACTTCCCGCATGTTGTTGCCACCAAGATGGAATGTGGAACAAAATTCCTTGTCCAACTCTATACATTCTCCAGACTGAAGGGATGTTCTTCCTCCGCTCATGCTCCCTCCAAAGTTTTGTCTCAACCCTCCCACTGCAGGACATGGAGAATTAGATATTCAAGTGGTTTTGTTTTAAGCTGCTAAGTTTATGGCAATTTGTTATGCAGCAATAGCTAACTAATACACATAGGAAAATTGCCTGGAAAGCACAGACTTGTATATTGAGTATTACTTTTTCTGTTATATCCTATAAATAATTTTGGTGATGTGTGCCTGCCTAAAAAAACATTTTCTCTTAGCCAGGCATGGTGGCACGCACCCATAGTCCCAGCTACTCAGGAAGCTGAGGCAGGAGGATAGCCTGAGCCCAGGAGTCTGAGGCTGCAATAAGCTATGATAGCACCACTGCACTGCAGCCTAGGATGACAGAGTGAGATCCTGTCTCAGAAAAATAAAAAAAATCTCTATAAAAATTGAGGTATTTGTGGCTTCCTAAAAGTTTTTCTTTCTATAGCATATAAAAATCACACTCAAACTTTCTAAGCAATTTTCAGGACCATGGTAACACATCCTTGATTGCATTCATTTCATGAGATACTTGCACATAAAACTATTAATGTTCCATTTGTTCATTTCCATGAACTTCTTCATGTTCAACATCTACTTTTACAAACCACTGTGATTAGTATGGCATCTATCCTGTAAAAAAATTTTCATTCAGAAGGCAAGACAAGTATTCAAACATAAGGCAAAATATGAAAAGTCCTTTTAAAAAGCTACAAAATACCACAAAATTCAGCGGAAGAAAACTAGCTCACTGGAATTATCAAAACACATCTCTTAAATGAGGTAGCATTTGAATTGTGCCTTGAAACATAAATAGAATTGTATTCATTATAGTTAGAAGGAAAGAAATGTGTGAATAAAGGTATGACACTTAAACTTTAGGAGATATTTGAAAAATGGATAGTTCCAGGATCTTTTCTATACATTGGGTAAGAAAACTGAAAAGCTGGGTTAATAAGATATTTTGAGACCTGAGTACAGAAGACTTTGGATGCTAAGATGAATTGAGAATTGCCTTGGTGAGCATTGAGGAATTTTATTCATAATAATTCATAATAATAATTGCTAATTTTTTATTTCCTACTGAATGGCAGTATTGTGCTAAGCATTTTAACATTAACTCATTTTAGTCTCACAACAACCTTGTAAGGCAGGGACCATAAGCATTCCCATTTTATAGTAGGGAAACTGAGGCATTAAAAGGTTGAGAACCCTGTCAAAGGTCACCTTTCTTAAAAATGGCAGAGATGACATTAAAACCTAGCCTGGCCTAATATTTTAGAAATACTTTGCTGTACAGAAAACAGAAAAGTTAAGGGTAGTACTCGTGGTGGTAGCAGTAGTAGTTCTGGTTTTAAAAGATGATGAGTTCGGTTTGGGAGATGATGGATTTGAAATACCTCCAGGAACATCCCAGATGGGGCAGTCCGACAGGCCAGAGGAATTCTGGAGCAAGATTAAGGCTAGAGCCATGTACTAGAGAATAATTCTGAAGGGGCTGAAATAATGGTGGTAGGTTAGATGTTCACAGAAGAGGGTGGCCAAAGAGTTTGGATGAGGACTGAGGAAGAAACATGAACAAAGGCCTGGATCCAGGAGGAGGGAGAATGAAGTGGTGCCCACACAGGAAAGAAATGCTCGGGAAATTCTAGGGTCCAGGAACCCAAGGACTGGCAGCGGATTGCCCTCACTGTCCTGACTTACTATTGGGTCTTTGTGTTTCTCATCCTCGCAGCTCGGGGCTGTACAGCGGTGTAGGTCCTAACCCTCAGTGAGGGCACACTTTGCCATGGGACCCAGCAAGTATCTAATTGAACTGTGAATTATGGCTGCCACCTGGCACGTCCAGTTCCAGTGTCCTGAGACCAGCAAAGACAGGAGTCAGCATCTCCGCAGCAGTAATGGCACTCGATCATTAAAAATGGAGCTGCTGTCACACAACGGGGCAGAGGGCATATATACGGCACCCTGGTGATCCCCTTGAGCTGTAGTCGCCAGCCCCCTGAGTGTGGTACCATCCATGACTTGTTAGGAACTGGGCAGTGCATCACCTATGGCCTGAGCTCCACTCCCCGCCCACCCCCATTGGTGGAAAAATTGCCTTCCATGAAAAAGGAACCTGGTCTCACAGCAGGAGGTGAGGGGCCAGTGAGCAAGGGAAGCTTCCTCTGTATTTATAGCAGCTTCCCGTGGTTCACACCACCACCTGAGCCCTCCCCCCCCCCACTCGGCCCACTGCCGTCTGTGGAAAAATTATCTTCCATGAAACCGGTCCCTGGCGCCAAAAAGGTTGGGGACTGCTGCCCTGAGGGCTTCTTGGTATGCTCTTGGCTTGGTTTTCATGGTAATGTGCAGCACCCATAGCCTAAGAAGAGCACAGTGACAAGGTGCTCAGACACCTCAGGAATGTGTTTTGGTTTTTTGGAATTTCTGTCAGTTCCAAGCAACACTGAGCTGCAAGGAAGATTTCATTCCAGCTTTCATTTTCAGATTTTTACGTGCATTTCCTTTTATTTTTTCCCCCATGCAGGAAAATCACATACTTGAGCTAGCAAGGATGTTACAAGGGCCACAGTTGAAATTCTGTCACAGATACATCGCAGAAAATTTCTAAGATGAGGACTGAACCAACTTTAAGGCTGGCGGATGAACCAAAATGTAATTTGAGGTGCACTGGCATTTAAAGGAAAAATTAAACAATATGACGTTTGACAGAAAGCAGAATCTAATCCGTATTGGACTCACTGGTATTCAGTGAAATTCTTATTGCCACAGGCTCAGACTTAGAGAAAACAACAGCTCTAGCTCGAGCGCTCTTCTCTCCTAGACCCATGGCCCTGGACGAGGGATGGACGGTCCATGGCTTTCTCATTCTACAAGTGACCTCATTGTACTAGATCGGTGATTTTTACACTTGCCCCACTGTTGCATAGCACTTGGGGGCTAGGCTCAGGGGGCACAGAGAGAGGCAGCCGGACGAAAGTAGGCTCCAGAGCTCAGTGCTACTGCCGCAAACACTGCAATTGTGCTTTGCTCTTTGATATGTTTGCAAATTCGATCTGTTTGCTGGACACATGCAAAGGACACTGTAAAGCATTCAGTAGCATAAAATCATTGTTGCCAAGCACTATATTGACTAACCTCTAGATTGGTTATTGTGTGAATCTTTACGAAGACAACACCACGTGGGATTTTTTACTCCATCGCAATGGTCACAATGACAGTTTCCTGAGTTCACTAGGAGGCCCCTTTCTTGTCCCTGTGGCTGTTGAGAGAGTAGGGCAACCCCTGGCAGGAAGCCCCAGGAGTGCTGAGGTGACGCTCTATCCACACACAGAGAGCGCACTCCTTAGTGCTCAGGGAGTTCCTGCCCATCTTGGCTGGGAAAACACGACCTATATCCCACCTGTCCTAGAACATGCCCTCTCTCCTTTGCCTCTGCAGGCATCATGAGTCCCGTGTGAAAGATGGGATTTGGTTTTCCCTGAGAAATTCATTCATTTCCCTTTTTCTGCTTAAACTCATGTAATACTCTGTTTAGATGAGGAAGTTGTGGGGAGAATGTGTTCTTATCCACCGCATGTTGGAAGTCCATACGCTCATCTCTGTTGTGCTCAAGGTCATGTTGGGGTCACTGGTTGGAAAACAGAGACTTTATAAGACCTGTGGGATTCTGTGAAATCAAATTGACTTGGTGGGAAAGGAGAGAGACACTGGCTAAAGAGAAGGGGTTGGAAGAAACCTCTGCATTGCTTGTTGAGTTCATGCTCTCAGGGAAGGCTGGTCTGCTGCAAAGGGAGAAGTCATCAGGCCAGAGCAGTTTTTCCCAAAGGGCACCTCAAATCATCAGAGGCACACAGGAGGTTTTATGTGGTACAGGGACAAACATTTACTATGAAATCAAAATACTAATCAAATTTCTACAGATATTATCGCCTAGAATGAGTTTATGATTTTAAAGGGATTGTATTTAAAGAAAAATACTCAAAGAAGATTAAAGAGGGTTTGTGAATCTGACAAGCATCTGGAGGAGGAATGAGGGTTAGCGAAGGGTGAGAAGCAGGGGGCCAGACTGACCCGCCATCTCCCCTTGTCCAGGGCCTCCAGGGAAATTTACATCTCTGTCTTCTGTGCAACTGCAGCACTTTGCATGAATATTTTATAGCACAGACTGAAGGTACCATGCACGAATCTGGCCCATTTCTCGTCCCCCCACCATAAGTGAGTGATACCCTGAGATATGAATTAAATATCTGTTGAATGGAGGGACTCATGTGTGACTGGATAAGTAAGTGCAGGCTAGCCCCTGGATCAAATGTGTCCGAGCATCTATGGGGAAAGTATTGCCAAAAGTAGTAACAGAAACAAAAATGGCTATTCTGCTGAAGGAGAGGAATCTGTGAGACTTCATGGAGAGAGAGAGAGAGAGAGATCTTCTGAGCCCTGCTTCCAATCTTCTCCACCAAGACATCAGACCTGTGATGAAGCCAGAACATTTGGTTGTTCCAGCCCCAGCCACAATCTGACTGTGCCTACAGGAGAGATTCCAAACCAGAGCAGCCAAACTGTCCAGCTGAGATCCAATCAGCCACAGAGTCGAGACAGAGGACAAATTGTTATTATTTTGAGACACTAAATTTCGCAGTGGTTTGTTGTGCAACAGGTAACTGAAACACTTACCCTCAAGAAGCTAAATATATAGAGGGAAGGCAGCCAAGCAAGCAAACAACAAATAGTATCCCACCAGGTGGAAGGCCAGGCAAGATCTGCACCACTCCTAGGATTTATACAAAAGATAAATCTCCCACTGCCAGGAAAAAGAGGCCCATCTTTAACAGACAGCCTTATTCTGGCACTCACAAAATACATAAAGAAAAAATAAAGAAAAAACTCATAGGGTTTCTAAGGCAACAAGCACTCATTTTCATGCAAATTCACAAATCTCAGTCTCCACTTGAAGCTACTAGTCAATAAAAAGAAAGAAAAGACTTAGAGTTATATCAAAAGGGTATAGACTCATCTTCACAACTTCTTAGAGATATCTGCTGTTAACTTATTAGAGGTGTATGTTTCATCTTCCCACATAGATTCTGCTGTGAGGATGGCAGAGGCCATGTTCTTGTGTGGGGTAGTGGGTATAGTTTTTGCTTGTTTGTTTGTTTGTTTATTGTGAGACAGAGTCGCACGCTGTCACCAAGGCTGGAGTGAAGTGGCATCATCACAGCTCACTGCAATCTCCAACTCCCAGGCTCAAGCAGTCCTCCTGGCTTAGCCTCCCAAATAGTTAGGACTACAGATACAAACCACTATGCCTGGCCAATTTTTAAATTTTTTTGTAGAGACAGGGTCTCAAACTTCTGGCCTCAAGTGATCCTCCTGCCTTGGCCTCCCAAAGTGCTAGGATTACAGGTATAAGCCACCGTGCCTATATTGTTTTGATCACTCGCAATGCCAGTGCAATGTTCTGTACCTACTAGGCTCTAAATAATGAATAACTGATGGAGCATGTGATTAAGTGATCCATCTTTTAATCAATCATATAGGTCACTGGATCAGTGCAGTCTAATAGAAATATATGAGCCTTAAATAGAATTTTAAATTTTCTAGTAGGCCCACTTTTAAAAGTAGAAATAAAATAAGGGAAATTAATGTTAGTAACGTATTTTATCTAACCCAGTATATTCAAAATATTATCATTTCCACATGCAATCAATATTAAAAAATCAAGAATGAGATATTTTTCATTCTTTTCTTTATACTTAGCCTTCGAAATTTGGTGCGTATTTCACACTTGTGGCATGCCTCAGTGCAGACTAGCCACATTTCAAGGGCTCAGCGGTCACAAGGATTAGTGGCTCCTGTCCTGGACAGCACAGAGCCAGCTTCACAACGGAACAGCTGATTGCGGTCGCGGCCTTCTCAGAATTAATTTTCTCAGTTGAACTTTCACAGTCATTACCTTTCACTGAAAAATGATTCAGTGAATGAGTTTGTTTCCTTTTATTTAGCTTTATCACACACATTGGCAAAAGCCAAGATTGTGTTGATAAAGAAAATGTGTGTCTTAGTGACCTGACAAGTGTGGGGGAAGAAATGACATCCTGTACAGGGCAGGCCCAGATGCCTCCACCTGGGGACAGGCTTTGGGAAGCACATTCCACTTGTGCCTTTTTCTCTCTCTCTCGTGTTGCTCTAGGTCCCTGCCTACATGGCAGTCCTGAAAGCCAGTAGTTCTAGCAAGAGACCAGGGGACAGTGTCAGAGCAGTGATTCTCTATATCGCTCACAGCAAAAACTAGAGTCTCTGCAATCATCTACAAACTCTCTCTCATCTTCATCCACCTTTGTAACCACGCACTTAGTCCCCTACTGTTCTTCCCTTTGTTCACTCTGCTCTAGCCACATTGGTCTCAGTACTATTTCTTGAATGTGCGTGATCATTTACTCCTCAATATTTTGCCCTAGCGGTTTCCTCTGAATGCTTTTTCCCCAGATACTTTTATGTGATTCAGCCATGCTTTAGGGCTTTGCCGAGCTGTGTAGGGTAGGGTGTGTTTCATTGTTAATGTCCTGTTTGATGATAATCATGAGATTGCAAAGGCAAAAGGTTAGCCTGCTTTATGTCACAATTTCTGATGAATTTTGAGACCACACATTGCAAATGAAGAGGATGTTACCCCAGGTGAATTAGATACTCTTTGGTTTTCCAGGAATGCGAGGACCCTACATAAAGAGGGAGGCTGCAGGCTGAGACCCTGGAGCAGCAGGCAGGTGGGAGCCATCAGTTGTCTTGCTCTGAGAAGGAAGACACAGGCCAGCATGCCCAGCTTTTCTCTGCTGCCGCTGCTGCTGCTCTGGGACCTGGGGTCTCACGGTTTCCCAGTGACTCCAGAAACACAAGAGCAAGATGAGGAGCTAGTCCAGGTAAGTGCTGCAGTTCATGTGTCAGTAATGCAAGAGCACTAGGTTCTCATTTGTCAAAGGTCAAGGGGTAGGAGTTCAAGCAAGTTTGGGATTCATTCCAGGAACGAGTATTTTGTCAGAAACAGGTCCCCTCGGAACAAAAACAAAAATCTATTAATATCTATCCATCCATAGACGTTTCCTAGAAGGTACAGCTAGAGGGAACCAAAGGAACAAAATGTAGACCAACTGCACTCATTGTAATCCTGACCTCAGAGTAAAGCTAGAGGTAACAATAACATGGGTCCTTCTACTGCAATAGCATTTCTGCATCAGTTGTAAGCAGAATAAGGGCTACAGAATTTTACATCCAGTGTTTCAGTATTCTTTTCTTTACCAGAAATACCTAGAAAACTACTACAACTTGAAGAGTGGAATCAACCAATTTAGAGGGCAGAGAAAAAGTGGCCCAGCAGTTGAAAAGCTGAAGCAAATGCAGACATTCTTCGGGCTGAAGGTGACTGGGAAACCAGATGCTGAAACCCTGAAGATGATGAAGAAGCCCAGACGTTGGGTACCCGATGTGGACTCTTTTGACCGCACTTATGGGCAGCTATCGTTGGCAGAGAACAAACCTGGCCTACAGGTAACCAGACTGAGGGCCAGGGTGAGAATGCTATGTCCCTCCAGGGCGGTAAGAAATGAGGTCCAGTATGTGTCTGTTGTCCCCTTTTTCATTTTAATGATCAAAAACTACACACCAGATTTGCCTTGAGAGGATGTGGACCATGCCATTGGGAAGGCCTTTGAACTCTGCAGCAATGCTGCGGACCTGAATTTCACCAAGGTCTTTGAGGGTGAAGCAGACATAATGCTCTCCTTTGTGTGGGGAGGTAAGCTCTTCTTCTCTCCACAAATCATTCTGAACTTCCCTCCTGCTGCTCTGGGACTTGCTCAGTCAGAATTCCTCCTTATATATGAGGGTGTTGATTTTGTGGGCCAAATGGTGGAAAGGCTCAGAGTTGAAGAATGTCTTTTGCTCCCTATGACTGTTCTCTTATCTCTCCTGGGTCATGCCGAATAAAGCTGGGATGTATCTTTGTTGAATTCTTCTTTCTGCAGATCATCATGACAATTCTCCCTTTTATGGACATGGTAGTAATTACCTGTTTCATGCATTCCCACTGGGACAAGGCATGGGAGGAGATGTCCATTTTAATGAAAATGAAACGTGGACCAACGATTTCAGAAGTGAGTCGGCTAATCCCTTTGCTGTCTCTTTTACTTTTTCCCTTCCAGAGCTTATTGTAATATTTTTTGGTTTTATGTAAAAGAATGCTTTCAGTAAAATGAACAGAATTTGGAATCACCCTTAAATACTTTAATAAACATAGACATTTTTTGATACTGTAAATTGTTTAGAAAGGTGATGCTAACTATTTTGTCTCCTTTAGTACAAATGTAAGAGAATACTATTTCTTCAAGCTGTGTAATTCTACTGACAAAAAATATGTTGCTCTAAAATTTTTACTAGGATATTAAATGTCATATCATTACATATATGATTATATACCAAAATTGAAAAATGGTAACCTTTGGCAAGGTGATTTTGGAGAATTTTGCTCACTTTAGCAGTGAGCCTATATAAATCTATGAGCATAAAAAAATAATAAATGCTAACAGGATGCCATTATTCTTATTGGCCATTATTGGTCTCTATATATGTTTCAAATAAACAACTATTAACCGTGCTCTTTAAGAAAGAGCCTTCATTCAAATGTAATTTTTTGTTAATACAGTATGCCAACCTAACCTAACTTCAGAACTTTTATTTATTTTTTAAGGACCTTCCAAAAATCCCATCCCACCCAAAGTGTTGCAAATACCACAAGCTTGCAATAGTGAGTTAACATTTGATGTTGTAACCAAAATTCATGGAAAATTGTTCTTTTTTAAGGACAGGTGAAGAAAAAATCACCGTTATTAATGACTTGTATTTTTAAAAGTTACACTGACATTTCACTAAATGTCCTTCATGTTGCTTTTTAACTTGTAATGTTAGTAATAATGCATTTGCATAAAAGAATTTATTCTTCAAAAATTTGTGTCACAGATAGACCATTTGATCTTCATGTAAAAATCCATGAGGTAAAAGGTATTATAAGGCTCTCATACAACCATAACCATATGCACAAACATTAGAGTTAGAGAAAAAATATGAATTGTTGAGAACCACAAGTAAATACTGCTTTTCTCCTAGTTGTGGTCTCCAAAAAATGGAAATTGCAGGGAGTTTGGAAAGAGTCAGGAAGTCTCCTGATGCTATAGAATGTTTGATGTTTTATACTATTTTGTGTTAATATCTACATGACAGAAAATGCAAGATAATGATGGATATTGTTATAACACACCTTCATTTGTAGTATAAGTCTTATATTTGTGAATTAATACTAGAACATATTAAATGTGTTATGTTTCTTTCCTTCCTCCCTTCTCCCCTTTCTTTCTTTTCTTTCTTGTCTATCTTTCTTTCTTCCTATCTTCTGTCTTAATGGAAAGCTTTCTATATGTCAGGGAAAATCTCTTTAAAACAACTGTGTGAGGGGAATGTTCTATTTGGCAGAAAGAGTTCAGGTAAAATTGTAATTGGGTACCTAAATGACCAGTGAGAACATACCCTGTGACCATGTCATTTTATCCCTGAGAGAACTGAAGCTTAGAAATGTTCACTGATCTTCGTGAAGTCCTTAGCCAGCTCGGGGAAGGCTGAAGCATACACTAAGGTCAGGATTTAGGTGCAAATACTGTACTGTAGTTTGTTTGGGAGGTGATCCTACAGGGCATGGAATAAGGAAGTGAGACAGAGAAGGGAGTAGAGCCCAGAAGGGGTGTGTCAAAGAGCTGATTGCCATTATGGGCAACAGGGACCCAGTCCCATTTCAGACCCTTTGAAGACCACATAGAACATCTCCCAGAACTGTCCCACCAAAGAGCAAAAAATCTGGAGTGCTTTCCATCAATTCTTTCCCTCATTGTTTGAGGGAGGCTCCTAAAGGTGCCGACTAGCCAACAATTTGGGTCCCCCGCTTCAGGTCCAGAGAAAGCCCAGTGGAATAGAGACATTTATGGGACATGCTTATGGACTCTGATGGTGACTTTTGGGGGTGGGGAAGCTTGAGGGATTTGGACATCAACAGCATCTGCTACAATGACTGACAAGGGAGGTTCTTTCCGTGCCCCAGTCTTTGTATGACCCTTTGTTCCTTCCCCGGGTTGGCAAGCTACAGTGCTTCTGTTTGGCCTTCATGGTCTTGGAAACTCTTCTGTAAGCCCACATGGAAGTCTTGCTTTACTGTTACCCTAGTCCCTACAGAATATGAAATGAACACAGCAAAACTCTCAACTGAAAGATCACAGAAGGGGAGGGTTTGGGAGGAGCAGCCTTTGCCTCTTATCAGCTGTGTGGCCTCAACATCTTCCTTAGCCCTCTGTGGCCTCCCTGACCTCATTCTCTCAGTGACTTCCAAGTAGGGCTTTTGTCATGTAAGATACAATATAAGTAAAGGGCATGTTGGAAGTGATCACCTTTTTGGATGTTAGTTTTGGGTTCTAGTGATAAGAAAAATTGGAAGTCAGCCAGAGATTGCTGGCAGTTAGATAAAATCATTTGCTTTCTTTTTACATCAGGTTCTTCATAGGCAGCAATACCGACTACAATGATGATTTCAATTTCATTTCTGAGTTCTGGCCATTTCTGACAAATGGAGTTGAGGCTGTTTATGAAGTTCCTGAAAGAGATATAGTCTTATTTTTTAGAGGTAATGCTTTTTTTTTTTTTTTGGTCAATGTTTTCATGAATTAGATTTTCCATCAGTTTTTTTGATTGAAAATTGATGGAGTACAGGGTACTTTTTATCCATGGACTTCTCTTGAAAATTAAATGTCACTTACCAAATCATGTGGCTCCATCATGGTGACTGAGAATCACATAGTGTATTTCTCAAAATTTTTAATTAAATATCAAATGGCTAGAGCCATAACTTTTCTTATCTACTGATTATGATACTGGAATGGAGATATATATATGTGGATATATATATGCATGTGTATATATGTGTGTGTGTGCACGCGTGTATATATATATATACACACATCCCAACTTGGGCCACATTTATAATAAATGGAACACAAATGTTTGTTGTTTGGTTTTCTGAGAGAGTCTTGAGGGAGGGATGGGACGTTCCCCCACTCTCTCTCTGTCTGTCTGGATAGATGAGCTACAGTGGCTGGAAGGACAAAATGTTTGTATTCTGCTGTATTCAAGCACATTCCAATAACAAACCTGGCTTTGTGTACATTATATCAAACATTCAGTGCTTGGAAAATATTCAGGGCTTTAGCTTTCATATGCCCAAATTATAAAGACACTTGATTCCATCATGAAGTTATATAAATAATTTAAAAGAGTTTAAATAAGCAAAGAATCGTGGAACAGACTAGCATACCATGTACATTTTGAAAATAAGGAGGATTTTTAAATATATAAAGTTCCAAACTGCCTTTTTATGAGGTGGCAACATGTGTGTTTGTGCAGGTACTCTGGCCTTATGATATAAGATGCATTGACATTCTGCACTAACTAAATGAAAAAATACAGAATCCTTTGGAGCCAGCCTAGTCAAGAGCTCAGAAATGTCTTCTAGTCAGCTGAAGTCATTTGTAGAACGTGTCCATCCCTCTCCACTGCCACAGTTCTGCAGCAGCCCACGCATGCCCTTGTGCAACTGGAG
>CAUYSK010069376.1:0-24476 GCA_963575035.1 Avahi laniger
AAATGTTCTAAAATTGATTGTAGTGATTATTGCACAAATCTGTGACTATACTAAAGCCTACTGAATTTTCCACTTTAAATGGATGAATTATATGGTATGTGAATTAAATTTTAATAAAGCAGTTGCATGTGTGTATATTCAGAATTTCTATAACCAAATTCTTTAACCTTCTTGTCTGAAACAAACTCTTCTTCCTGAATTCCAGATCTCAGCTAATAGCATCTTTATCGGGTCATTCAAACTTCATGGCTATCACAGATTGCTCTGGCTCCCTCATGTTAAATCATTTTTTTTAATGTCCACTGTTTTCACTTCCTAAATAGTTCCTTAATATATACCTCTTCAGTCCTGGTCTTTTCTTACTGTGCCTGGATTTTTACCTCTAAGGAGGACAGGTTTTTTGTCCAACGACCACTTTGGCAGTCTGGTGACAGCTGTGGACTCTTTTAAAACCAATTAAAATATAGTTAAATAGTTTTAAAAAACGAATTTGTGATATAGAAATATAAGTGCATGTTTACCAATGTGATAAAATGAAATGACAAGATCTAAAGGTGGGCCCAATGACAGCTATGACAATTTCAAATTAGTGATGAGAGCAGCCGTATTTTGAGATCTGTAATATGATATGAAAATATGTGATTTCTACTGGTCACAGTCACAGGTACAGCAATTGTGCAACCACAATTGAAGGAAATGCTAACTTTCAGTTAGAGATTAGCGAGAACAATGGTATGTTTTCTTTTCTGCTTAGGGTCTCTGAGGATCCCGGCTAAAAAACGCTTGCTCCCGGGAGCAAAGTCGGAGAACCACTGAGAGTAGCGCTCTGGCATCCTAGAGAGGAAGCACGCGCAGCTGGGGCGCAAGGCCGACGTAGTGACGCACTTCCGGTCATGCAGTGCTTTTCGCCTGACCTGAGGTGAGTGTTGGGGTTTATCTCCCAGGAGTCCTTGCCAGGCTCGGGCGTTTCACCTCTAGAGAAGGCTGTCGGCTTCATCCTTGAAGCCGCGGTGGAGCGAGTCAGGCGCCGCCCCCGGGTCGGGCAGTGGAAGCAGTTTGAAGGCCAGTCCCGCTCTCCCTCGGGCGCCTTCGTTTCCCTCCGCCCCGACCGTTTTGGAAAATGGAGGCTGCGAATGGGGACTGCTGGGTGGAACGAGACGCCGTGTGTTCCCAGCGCTGCCAGAAAGCCCTTCTGCTCATCGGGCCAACAACTGGTTACTGAGCGGCTAAACGCCAGTTTCTGCTCTAAGTTCCGGAGATGTCGCTGCGAATGAAAGCGGGTGCGGTCCCTGCCCCCGGCAGCTTTCCGCTTACTGGGAAAGTTGCACATTAGTCAGATCTGATCATTTCACTTCACATCTTCATGACCTATTGCTTGTAGGTGGAAGACCAAGTCCTTGACGTGCGCAAGGCGTGGCTTCGACCCTTGTGACTTACAAAGCATCATCTTGCAGCACCCTTGGCTGTGCTACTACAGCCTTCTTGATCCTTCCCTTCTAGAACGAACTTTTGCACATGCTGTTACTTTTGTAAAAGTTTCCTTTTTAATCTAATATATATTCTTAAGACTTCCCATCTAGGATAATTTTCCCTCTGGCACTAATCACAGTTGTGATCGTAAAGTTATTTGTGAGAATCGTTGATTAATGTGTGTCTTTGATTTAGAATAAGCTCCATGGGGGAAGGGATCATGCCTTTTTTGTCTCCACTGCACTCCTGTGTCTCAAACACAGGTCTGTCACATATTTCATGGCCTGTCATGAAATACATAGGTGAAAAATATTTGTTGAACGGAGAAAGCGCAAATCAACGTATAATCTCAAACGGGGATAAGTGGTATATAGGAAAAGGAACAGAGTGCTAGTGGATGTGTAACCGGGACTTGACCTGGTCTGTAGAGACAGATCATGATCTGAAGGTGAAGAGTAGACAGGTTACTGGAGTGTATGGAAGACAGAGAATATCAGTTACAAAGGTTCTGAGGTTGGAAAAGAGTAGTTCATACAGAAGAAACAGCAAGTATGGAGGTCCTGAATTAGCATAGTAGAGGAAACTGAAAGAAAGCCAATGTGGCTAAACTAAGAGAAAGCCTGTAAGATGAGGCTTGCAGGAAACTGAGTCATGCATTGAGTCTTTTAGGGAAGATGCCTGGCTTTTTGTAGAATATCACTGTTTAACAGGAATACAAAGTGTATGTAGGGGATGAAAAGTAATAACCCAGACGTTTTGGCATGTTGAGGTGGCCTTTCAGGTCCTTTGCTGATCTGTTTCTGATTATTACTGGATCCTAGATTGGGACAATGAACAAAAGAGATGCCTGCCCCCGGGTCCAAGTAAGGAAGATTTACTCTAAGATTCTTTATTTTTGTTTGTTTTTAACTGGACACCATTGATCGGAATTCTTAAGATTCTTTTTCTGAATTTTCTTGGATATTCTTATCTATTCTTCCGTATTAACCTTAAAATCACTTTGCCAGGTTCTGAAAGAAATCCTGTCGGGTACAACTGGAAGCAATTGAGTGTAGTTATTATAAGCAAGGCCTTTGGAGTCTGGCAGATCTGGTGTGAAATCCATGTTCATTCATTCACCAGCTGAGTGATCTTAGTAGAGAAAATGATTCTCTTAGCCTTGTTCTCTCATTTGGGAAAAGAAAAGGTTCAGAAGATCATTGTGAGGACTGAATAAGAGAACATGTATTTTTCATTGAAAAACATGGTACTTTCTAATTTTTAACCTTTTATGTTTCTCAGTAAAATTTTATTTTTAAAAACTAAGGCTCTGGGATTCTTCTTGTTAGTTTTTGCTGTAAGTTTTTTGGTGTCTTTTGCTTGTTTTACTCTTTGTTTTTTCTGATGTTGATGAGTACGGGCTTTGGTGACCTACGGCAAGTTACTTACCCTTTCAAAATCTGTTTTCTCAGAATTACAAACCTCATGGTATAGTATGGATTAAAAGAGGAAATATTTATAACCACTTACTCAGTGGGCATTTAATAAGTGATTGCTGCTGCTATTATTTGCAGGTTTGTTGGTTTAATGGAGACCCTTTTACTAGGTGGGGCTCACTTTGGTTCTCTTTGTTTCCTTCCCTCAGCCCCTGCTGCCTAAGAAGGAGCAACCCAGGTGATGGCAGCCATGCCCCTGAAAGCCCAACACCAGGTGAGCTGTGGATCCCTCACATCAGCCTTACAGAGATGTGATTTGAAGGAAATAGGGGGTGACAGAGGTGACATTGGCAAGTCTTAGAGCCAGAGCAGTAGGAATACCACTATTGACTCCCCGCAGTAGGACCAAGTGCTGGGGAAACAGCTGATGGTGGGGAGCTGAGCAGCCAGACATCAAGGCGAGTGAAGATGGAGACAGGAAAGAGTGTCCTGGAAGCAGAAATACAGCCTCTTGTGCTCTGAGGAACTCTGTGGGTCGGAAGGTCCCCAGGTCCAGTAGCTCCCCGCCACAGAGGGATTTGTGAAGATGAGGGACTCAGGCTGGTGATGTAGGAACTCTTAAGGGTGGGAGTAATCAAGATCAGCAAGGTCACAAGGTTCTTGGGAAGTGGTGGCAGAGGGATGACAGGAAGAAGACAAGAAAAGGGGGCCTATACCATTTATCCTCCAAAAGAAAGAAGTTTGGGCTTCAGAATCAGGGAACATGTATCCTTCTTGAGGTCGGTACTGTTGGCTGTGCAAGGCAGTTGGCTGCAATAGGAAAATATACATCAGGCTAGGGCACCTGAAGTTAGGGATTCCGTTAAACCTCAGTGGCATGGTGACCTTGACCTCTTTGCGTCTTAATTGGCTTCATTTGTAAAGTGAACATAAGTACTTTGTATTTTGGGGACAGGGAAATTTATTCCTTGAATATATTTCACTTTTTGAGACTGATGAGTTGCTGGGTGTTGCTTTGTCATTTCTTTCTTTCTGAAACTTAACTTATCTAGTAACTTAGCATCCATGAACCATATCCCAGGTCCCAATCCCAGATTTCTCAACATCTGTCAAATTTCTCTACCTGACTGTCTCACTGCTACATCATCTTCCTTTTAGCTCTGACCCTCTTCTGATTTTTCTGCAAGTCACCAACATAACTATATCACAGTCCTGATCATTCAGCTTCTAGATTACTGAGTAATTGTTGACTCTGTTCTCCCTTGATACCACTGTCAGACAGCCACCAAGTGTTGCCGTTTCTGTTATTTCTTCCACTTGTCCAATCTTATATTACCCCCATTTAAGGTTTGTTATTCCTTCTCTGGGATTTTGCTTGTAGAGCTTCCCAGATATTAATAGTTTCTCTGTGTATAGTTGTGCATCTTCCCATCACTTTGTACTTGTCACCTGAACCAGCTCAGTTTTCTGAGCTTGCATTTGATCTTCTAATCCAGGGTTCTCGAACCTTAGTGTGCATCAAAATCACCTGGAGGGCTCATCAAAACATAGATTGCTCTCAGGGTGGGTGCTGAGAATTTGCATTTCTCACAAGTTCCTAGTGGTGCTGCTGCTACTGGTGGTGGTCAGGAACCACACTTTGAGAACCACTGTTCCATTTAATGGTGATTCATTAAGGAGTTGACCAGGGGAGAGGGTGGATTCAGTGTGAGACAAGCCTGGAAATGGAGCTGTTTAAGTGTCCCCAGCTGTTGAACTAGTGTACTGATTGTACCATGTTGAAGAAGAGTCAGATTCCAGAAATATTTAGATGATAAATTGGCAGGACTTGATTACTGACTGTCAGCAATGAGCAGTGTCAGAGTGAGATAGTCTAAGACAAATCTCAAGTTTGTAGCATTGGAGGCTGGGCTGAAATTGGTATTATTAACTGAGAGGGGGGAAAAATTGTCACTCACTCTGCCAGTTAGTTTATATGAATTAGAAAAGGAGCCAGTGTGGGGGAAGATGAGTTTCGTGTTGGGTCATCCAGAGGCTGAAGCAGTGCTGGGATGAGGGGCGAGTGGAGATGTGCAGAATCACTGAGGCATTGGAAGGTGAGAGGATATTCACTGAGGGTTCAGGTAACCAAGTTTGATAGGAAAGTCCGAGGAGTGAATAGAAGCTCTAAACCAGATGCTAGAACTTTCTGGGAAGGAAGAGTTGGGGCCATCAGGGAGGGGAAGGAGTGACTTTTAAAAAACTATGAGGCCTGTTACCGATTGTCCTGGAGGTGTACAGCACATTGGCTCATGCCTGTAATCCTAGCACTCTGGGAGGCCGAAGCAGGTGGGTTGCTTGAGATCAGGAGTTCAAGACCAGCCTCAGCAAGAGCGAGACCCCCTCTCAACTAAAAATAGAAAAATTAGCCAGGCGTGGTGGTGCACACCTGTAGTCTCAGCTACTCGGGAGGGTGAGATAGGAGGATCGCTTGATCCCAGGAGTTTGAGGTTGCTATGAGCCATGATGACACCACTGCACTTTAGCCCGGGCAACAGAGCAAGATTTTGTTTCAAAAAAAGATAAGAAAAAAAAAAAAAGATAAGCTGCTAAAAGAGCTACCCAGCAGCAACAATCTGATGTCAGAAGCATTTTCTCCTAGGAAGACCCGTCAGGAAGCAGAATGGACTGCCCCAGGTCGCTCTGAGTTCCCTCCACTGGACGTTCTTGAGCACAGGCAGCACAGCCCCTTATTCAAACATCCGATAGGGGTTGGATCAGCCAGGCTTATCAGGGCAAACCATAAATTAGTTATTGTTACGTGGGAGTGACATTTGGGGCAGAGTGAGCACTTGTGGGACAGATGGATTGGCTGGGACTTAACAGCAGCCAAGTGGGAGCAGGTGGGTCCTGAGAGGCCACTTGAAGGTAATTGTTCACTTGTAGGTGCAACAATGAAAAACTGAAAGTATTTGCAGAATCAAAGAAGTTTTGCTGTAGGTAGTTTAAGTAATGGGAGACTTTTTCCCAGGGTTTTCAAAAATATTAAATCATGTTTTATGATAAATTTTGTGTCCTAATGGAAGCTCCTCTGGTAGAGAAGTTCCAGATTTTTGGTTTTAGAAATAGTCATGTAATGATCTAATATTCAGTTCTTTCACCTTCCTCATTACTGACCCTCACAGGACCCTCCTTTAGGCCCTCATTACTGTCTCCTCTGCCCCACACTCTGGCCTGGAGCCAGAGGATTGGCTCTGGGGCAGCAGGAACCTGTTGTTTTAGGAGGTGGTAACGTTCGAGGACGTGGCTATGCACTTCACCCAGACAGAATGGGCTGGCCTTTCTCCCGCCCAGAAGGCCCTGTACAGAAGTGTGATGCTGGAGAATTATGAGAACTTGACTGTTGTGGGTAAGACCATTTTCCTTCTGCGACTCAGATCTCTACTTTCCTGTTTCCTTGCTTTTATAGGCTGGGGGTGTGGTGTGGAGAAGGAGGGGTTGTCTTTGATATCCTTCACTGAGTGGCTCCAGGGCCGAGGCTCAATAACCAACTTCAGAGATTGCAGGGTAGGGAGAGGTCTTGGGTCAATTTGGTCCCAATGAAGGGACTTGCTGTCCCCTGGTAAGAGTGTGACCCCTTCCCTGTGTTTGTACATGCCTTGCAGAATCTCACTAACGTACCTACCCTTAAGTGGTTTTTTTAGGTAGAGGTAACAAGTGCTCAGTTTCCTATTGATGAAAAGCTCCTTGGCCTTCCCCAGTCCTGAGCCATCTTCCATGGGTCTTACGCTTTCCGAGACTCCTGGGGTTTTCCTTCTTTTGATACAGCAGATACAGGACTGAGAGGTTGCCATTTTCTTTCCCTTTTCAGAATACCCAGTTCCCAAACCTGCGCTGATCTCACTTCTGGAGGGAGGGGATTTGCCTTGGGGCCTGGAGGCACAGGATGAGCCCCTTGCAGAGAGGACCAGGGACATCTATAAAGGTAAGTGAGTCAGAGTTAGAACCAACAAGTGTAGAGTTTTATGGAGCACTGTACTTTTTTTTTTTTTTTTAATTCTGGAGACAGTCTTGCCCTGTTGCCCAGGGTGGAGTATAGTGGCACAATCATAGCTCACTACAACCTGGAACTCCTGGGCTCTACTGATTCTCCTGTCTTAGCTTCCCAAGTAGCTAGGACTACAGGTGTGTGCCCATGCTTGGCTAATTTTTAAATATTTTGTAGAGATGGGGGTCTCACTGTGTTACCCATGCTGGTCTCAAACTCCTGGCCTCAAGTGATCCTCTCGCCTTGGCCTCCAGAAGTGCTGGATTACAGGCATGAGCCACCATGCCCGGCCCTGGAACACTGTATTTTAAAAAGAACCATACTGGGCAGGATTTAAATATAATAGATGATTTCTCCTGATAGGTAAAATGTAAAACTTTCCCATCAATATTAACTCTTACCAACATGTAACCACTCAGTTCATCTCTTCTGCAATTCTTACAATCCATTCCTCTTTTGTGAATTTCAACATTGCCTACCTCAGTGGGCCTCCTTCCTTGGATGGGACAGATTTATTCAAGAGCAGTTTTTGAGAACTTACTGTGTGCCAAGCTGTGTTTAAGAAGCTCTGGAGGATACAAGTTATGGAGACAGATGTAAAAAGCTAAAAAGAAAATATATTGTGTGCTGTTGGGAATGGGAAGGAGAGTGTTTAGGTAAAATTAACCAGATCTTACCAAGATTGGCCGTAAAAGAGGTGATTTGAGTCAGATAACAGTGGGAAGTCATGACATGGGAGGAGCTTTTATAATTCATACGAATGCAGAGCTGAGCACAGAGTATGAGGTGAGTGGATGGCTGGAGCAGGCCAGTGAGAAGGTGGTGGAGAGTCCAAGATAAAGGTCGAGTCTGAAAGGGTACTCTACCAGAGTCGGGTTGAAATGACCCCCAGAGATTTAAAAAAAAGGGGGGGGCTGAATCTTTAATATTAAAGGATATTTAATTTCAGTGAGAAAGGTAAGAGAAAATAGATAGTCAGGTAGTCAGAGGAGGGCCACTGAGAGTGAACAGTGAAACCGAAGGCAGAGATAGGAGTTTCCGTGCAGATGGTTTGCAGGGAGCAAGTAAATGAAAGATGCAAAGTTGGGGCAGCACTTTAGCTTCTTATTTTGATAAGTTTAGGAATGAAAGAAAATAGAGTAGACACAACAGCAAATTTTTTTCAATTTTTTGATTATGACCCTGAGTAGGCATTATGTTTTGCAGCAAAACTCTGTGCAGTCATATGTACTTTGAAAAGGGTATCCAAAAACAAAATTTACCTTTACTGCTGCAGTGTGTGTGAATATTTTCTATTCTATTCTGTTTTCTTCTAATGTAGATTAGCATATTTCGTTTAAAAAATTGTTTTATAACAATAATGGTGTACTGTATCAATTTTATGACTAATGGCTAGACAGTTTGAAAACCACTAAGAAAAAATTGGATATGATGGGATGATCACTGAGCTCAAGTGGATTTGAAGATCTAAAGGAGCTTGAAGATGAGGAAAAGAGAAGATACAGCTGCTAGGGTGATATGTCAGAGGACGTGGGAGGAGGTGGTGTTGGGGAAACATGAGACTTGAGAGGGCAGGTTGGAATGGGAGCATGTGGAAATCGAAGAGAGAGAAGTCCAGGGCACTGCACCTGGGCAGCCTTAGTTTTTTCAGCAGGAAGGAGGTGACAGTGACTGGAGAACTAGGAGGTGGGGGCTCAACTGGGGAACAGGGGAAGGTGGTTGCTGGGACGAACTGCTGCAGGGATCCTGATCAAGATGAATGGCAGAGTGTGGGACAGCAGGGAAAATAGAGAGTTTTGGGGTTATCTGTTCCTCGGTCCTGATTTTATGATATTTACGCAGCCTAGTAGCTAGAGAGAGGAGGGGTGTGAGAATAGACAGGTTCTCAATTCTGTGATCAGTGTTTTTCATACTGTTGGTTACTGTGTTTATTTCGGTCTCAGATCTCTCCTCTCCCAACACTCTCCTCCTGAGGGCCTTTGCTCATTTAACTCACATGCATAGGATGGACTTGGTTAACCAGTAGATGAGTCCCAGATAATCCAAATAATGTTAAAACAAAGTTAGTCCAACATTATATATAAAATAGATTTTATAGAAAATGTTTAGCTTAGTTGAAGTGTCATCCAATCTTTAGGAACACAAAATCCATTGTATGGGCTGCTGTTTGTCTCCTTTTTGCTAATTCGAGAAAGAATACTCTGCACTTTTGGAGTGTCTAACTAAACAAGTTCTTCCCTTTCCAAATAGGCAGAGTCTAGGACAGTAGTTTCTCTGCATGTTTGAGGTTGAGACTTTTGAGAGTCTGATGACAAGATGTAGCAATTGCCAACAATTTTAGGGTATTTCTCTGTCTCCCTAATTGTAGTCTATCTGTGGACTGCAGTTAAGAACCTCTGGACTAAGTAACCATGTAGCATATTGACAGCGATGTCCTCTAAGCACTGCTGTGACTTTCTCTCTCTCTGTTTTGCCACAACCTAGTGCCCTTAATGCTCTTTTGAGACATTTGCAGGGTATGAGTTTTTAAAAAGAACAACAGTTCATCCATTGCCTTTGCTTTCTGACTCTGCACTTTACTTCCAGACTCTGAGTCTTGCCAGCCCCAGTGTCACTACTTTTTCTTAAAGCCTGTGTTGTCTTTGGCATCTTGTAGGCCTGTAAGTACCGTAAATTCAAAAGATACTAGGTCATACCAGCGATGACCAGAAGGCATTCAGATGTTAGAGTGGAAAAGCTTAGGAAGCAATCTGATATGTGCTGTGCACGCTGATGCCCTGTTCCGCCTTGACTCTGCTCTGCTATGTGATATTTGGCATTTTCATATTAACAGCTGTATCTTCTCAGCAGGCTGATGTGGAGATTGGAATACTGTCTTTCAAAGCCACCTAATTTTTGATACTCTGTTGTTTGTAGTATAATTCTCCTGTGGCATTTGTATTTTCTATTTCTTACATCAGGTACTGAGACCAGCATTGACAGTGAGTCCACATCGACACAAGGAGTTTCCGAAGAAAGAGACATGATGATGTCATGTGGGCTGAAGAAGAATGTCCCTAAGAGAACTGACTTCTCAGAAACACGTGAAGTGGAGAAGCACCAGAAAATCCCCACGGTGGAAAATATTCGAGGAAAGGTTCCAGGAATCCCCTGTGCAAGGAAACCTTTCAGATGTGAGGAATGTGTAAAATGCTTCAGCTACTTTTCTCACTACGTTAGACACCAGAGAATTCACACTGGGGAGAAACCCTTTGAATGTAATGAGTGTGGAAAAGGCTTTAGTGGCCATTCTTCATTAATTCGGCACCAGAGGATCCACACTGGAGAGAAACCCTATCAGTGTGAGGAGTGTGGGAGAGCCTTTAATGACAATGCAAATCTGATCAGGCATCAGAGAATCCACAGTAGGGACAGACCCTATCACTGTGCAGAGTGTGGAAACGGTTTCACCAGTAGTTCTGAGTTTGTTATACATCAGAAAATCCACAGTGGGAACAGACCCTATCACTGTGCAGAATGTGGAAACAGTTTCACCAGTAGTTGTGAGTTTGTTATACATCAGAGAATCCACAGTGGGGAGAAACCTTATGAGTGTAACGAGTGTGCAAAAGCTTTTGTGTTTCACCACTAATTTGGCATCAGAAAATCCACACTGGAGAGAAACCCTATGAGTGTAATAAGTGTGGCAAAAGCTTTGGAAGGACTTCCCATCTTAGCCAACATCAGCATATTCACACGGGGGAAAAGCCTTATTCTTGTAAAGTATGTGGACAAGCCTTCAATTTTCACACAAAACTAACTCGGCACCAGAGGATTCACAGCGAGAAGAAACCATTTGACTGTGTAGATTGTGGAAAAGCCTTCAGGACTCAAGAACAATCAAAAAGGCATCTAAGAATCCATATACAAGAGTCTTCCTATATATGTGGTGAGTGTGGAAAAGTCTTCACTAGCAAAAGAAATCTTCAGCATCAAAGAATCCATACTGGAGAGAAATCCTATGAGTGTAGCAAGTATGCAAAAGCCTTTCGGACTTCTTCCCAGCTAGGTCATCTTGAGCACGTCCACTCTGGAGAGAAGCCTATGCTGGACATTGGTCGTTTTGGCCTCCCAGAATTTTTTACTCCTTTTTACTGGTAACAGTGCACTTAGTTTCTTTTTAGATTCTATTTTCCACTCGGGAGTAGAATGTGTGACACAGGCCAGGCTCAGCGTCACATCATTTCCTCAAGCCAAAGTTACTGGTTCAGATGTCGGCAAGTGACCCACGGTGGTCCAGTAAGAGTCCAAGGACTTGGCAAGAACAAGAGCTAATAGGAAGAAATACTCTTTTTCTTTTTTGTTCCATTGGTTTTAAAGCTGAGAAGATCACCTAGATTTTCACAGAGGCTGAGAATAAAGTCAGCACAGCAAAAGATATCTGAGAGTTGAAGAGCAATCAAATGTTGAGGATGTTGTTTGAACAGCCACATTAAACCATGTCTGAAGCTAGAAATACATGTGGGTTTTTGGATTTCAGTAACCAATAAATTCCACTTTTGTTTTTTCTTAGGCAAGTTTGAATTAGGTGTTCTTCCCTTGGAACAGCATTTTGACTTATACAGAGCATTATCAGTGTAACAATTATTTGAAAAGTCTTCAGGGATAACATTCCTGATGATGGAGAAATGTCTTGTGCCTATGATACGTGGGAAAGTCTTTAGCTATAGTCCTGGTAGTTCCCAAACCCCATGATTGTAATGAGATTGGGAAACACATTTGCAACACTGGAGAGCAGAGGCTACATCAGGACACCACCAGTGAATGGAAATTCTAGCTTAAGCTCTATAACAAAAAATTTGCTCTCAGTACAAAACTGCATCAATGAATCCATACTCAAGAAAAGTCTTAACTATGAAACTGAAAGCTTTCACTCTTAAAGCTTTCATTTTCTGTTTATACCCAGTTTTTATTTTGAATGAATGCTATTCAAGGCATTAAGCTGGCAAATGCCAGGCTGTTGTACGTATTATAGCTAGATATTAATATTTGCCAGCGTAATGCCTAGAATAACATGCCCACTCTGCTCTTTGATCTAGTTAGTGGGCAAGGAAATGCTGTGGTTCTCAGTCATAAGGCACAGTGCAGAGACATCTTGGTAGGGTCACAAAGAGCTGGCCCTTTGGGTGGTGAACATAATTCGCACACTCTTTTCCTATGTGTCTTTCTGCTGCCAGCCACTGTTGGAGTCACCCTACCCAATTCCAGACTACCTGCCCCTGGAGTGTAGCACCTGGGGGGCTTCACCACCTCTTGTTTACTTGCCAGCAGTTGGATAAGCAATTGTAATCAGGTGTTTGGACTGACCAATGAATAATAGACTGGGGTAATCACTGAAGTAGACATTTTTAAATTGAAGTATAACATACACAAAAGTGCATGAGTCATAGTTGTACAACATGAATTTTTACAAAGAACATAGTCTTACAATTGCCAAGATCAGGAAATAGAACATACCAGCACCTCAGGTCTCCCTGTACCCCGTTCCAATCATTACCTCTCTCTCATCATAACCTCTATTCTGACTTATGTCACCACAAATCATTTTGCTTGTTTTTGTACTGTTACTCAACAGAATCATCGGTATAGATTCATTATCACTGCTAGTGATAATGTAGTATTCCACTACATAAGTTGCTTATTGTCGATGAGCATTTGGATTATTTCTAGGGGTATCATTTTGAGGGCAGAAAATCTAAAAGTCACCCAGAAAAGAAACTGGTTAAAGTAACTGTGGTCAGCAACTGTTAGTTTCACATGTTGCATCAGCTACAACTGTCCTTTAGTAAATTATAACAGCAGTAATTTTTGGGGCGGGGGGGCAATTACTATATGCCAGACTCTTTCCTAATCACTACACACGTTTACTCAGTACAACTCTATGAAGAAGGTGGTGTACTTAGCTCCATGTTACAGTTGAGGAAACCAATTAATTAGGTTGCCCAAGGACACAGTGGCAGAGTAGGGATTCACAAACAGGCAGCCTGGGTCCAGAGCTCATGTTCTAACCAATACATGGTATGCCATGTAGAGGTTGGATGTAAAGTCTGTGTCTTGGCAACAGAAGCGGAGTTGTTGGAGGAAACTGATTTGCTCCTAAGGGGTGGAGGAGAAGATCAGGAACAAGTCAAGACGGGGGCTGCACAGCCTCACGGAGGTAGATGGGGGATTGGCATTGTAAGGGGAAGCATGAATTAAGCTGGAATAGTAAAATCTGTCTAGTACAGGGTCCCAGTATAGCTGTTGCGGGGGAGGTAGTGTACATCTATAGATGAAGCAGGAGATCCAGTTCTTAGGTTCTCCCACCCTTAGTAGCTGTGTAGCATTGGGAAGTTAAACATGTATTGCTCTCAACACCATCTGAAAATGGGTGTCTTTATATCAAATACCTGAATCAGTGAGCTGGCTCCTCTGAGGTCTTTCAGCTTTGAGATGGGACAGCTGAGTGAGGTTGGTTTCCTTTTTCCTGGCATTCACTACTGAGTAGTTAGCGTCGTGACCCAAGTACCACTGTCAGGAAGCCCCCTCCATTTGAGTAACTGTCCTTGAATCAGTTACAATTACTGTATTAGTTTTCTGTGTCCTGGTCTGAGCCACCAGTGTTTCCTGGACTACCACAATTGCTCCTTAAGTGGTCTCCCCGCTTCTACTTTTGTGTCTCTCTAATCTGTCTGCCAATCAGCAGAGTGCGCTTTTAAATAACCTAAAACACGTTGTAATGTGCGTTTGCTTAAAACATTTCAGTGGATTCCCATTGCACTGGGAATAAAATCCAAACTCTTTAACCTGGCTGGCAAAGCTGTACGTGACTTCATGGTGTGCCACTTCCTCCCTATACCCATGATGTGTCAAGCTTTGTTTCATGGGAGGGCCTACACACCTTATTCCTCCTACCTGGAATGCTGTCCCCTTGATTATGTGCCCAGATACCTCATTCTTTCAGGTCTCAGCCCAAGGTCACTTCCTCAGACAGGCCTTTCCATACCTCCAAGTTAGAAATGGCATTCCCTTGATATTCTCTCCTAAACACCTTGCTCTTTGTCTTTATCACACGAATGAAAGTTTACCATGGTGTATTTATTCAGGTGATGATTTATTTAAAGCGTGTCTCCTCCACTATGTTCTATGGTCTACAAAGGCTGTAACCTACAAGCTTTGTTTTTCATTATCTATAAAATAGATATAATATCTCTGCACTTTTCTCAGGATAATGTGAAGAAAAACACATAATAAACACAAGAGTGTCTAATAGTAAAGTTGAATTCAGATGAAAGATGTTTTTATAGCTCTCAGAACACCTGCATGCAAGGTAACTCACTCAGGAAGGGAGTTTAATGTGATTAAATAAAGCAATTGAAACATAATGACTTCCCAATCTTACTACACTTTCATTATGCTTAAATTGTGTTGAGGTAATTTATTGTTACCAACAAGAACAATATCTAGTCCCCGTCTTTTTAAATTTTCAAAGCTAATAACTCATGGTTATAGAAATCCTTAAGATACAAGAAAGCTTACAGAAAGAGCCTCTCTTGGCCATTTGTGTCCACAAGCAATGTTCATCATTGGAATTCTCTGGAGTTTGAGGCAGGGTGATAGGCAGAGAGGAGCAGGAACAGGGTGGCTAGGTGAGATGTATGAGGTTCTGGCCAACTGATTTCAATGGAAGAAGAGGAGGAGATAAATATCTGGAGATCAGGCTTAAAATATAATCGGAGGGACCAGCACCAGATTGGAGAACAAGGGTTCTGGTGCCCGAACCAGGACCTTGGAGAGCTCTATGGACACCCGAACGAGGTAGAGATAGCACCTTGGACAGCAGTAGGAGTAGCAGTTTTGTGGTTTTTTAGAGGGCCTTATTTTCTTATCTGTAAAATTAAGCAGCTGATTTATGATCCAACTAAAGCCCTCACTCCTGCCTAGAGGTCTGATGTCTGAGCCTAGGAAGAAGTGAAAACTAGCACTTACTGCCAAGAGCAATATAATCCCACTCTGGCCAATCACAGGGACCATTTTTCTATTCAAATGAGAGAAGTGAGATAAAGTGCTCATTTTGGAAAACAGGATCAGGGTCAGGGCAAGGCAGAGAAGGGCTTCTGGCCATGGTCAATGCTGTGATCCCAGGCATAAGATATATCTTACTCCCAGTAGTACAAAAGTAAAGTAGGGAGTTGGGGCTGGAGCCTTTGGACCATGCCAACAACAAACGTTTATTGCTCCTCTTCTTTGAGCTCAGTTTTGTGCTCTAGCTGAGGATAACAGTGTTGAGCAAGATAGATATATTAATAGTCCCTGCTCCCTGGAGCTATCAGAGAAGACCTAGATATTTAAATAAAATATCACCATTAAATAGGTACAGATGTTCCAAGTCCTGAGAAATACTGTGATGGCACATAAATGGGGGACCTGCCTTATTCTGGGTGGTCAGGGAAGGCTTGCTTCCCATAGGAAATAGGATTTGAGCTGATGCTTCCGGTAGCGCCAAGATGGAGGGTAAGAAGAGGAAGGGGAGGACATTTTTGGTTTAGAGAACAGCATGTTCAGCACGTGGGGCTGAAGTTGGGAGGGGGAGAGAATGGGAGTGATAAGAGGCTGGGGAAGTGAGTAGGGCCAACCACCACCTTCCAGTGCAGCAGCACTGGGGAGATCAGAGCTGGAAGGAAGAAAGGGCTACATGATCAGGGTTGAGGGTAGGAATGTAAAGGTGGTCCAATCCAGTGGCCTTTAGTACTGTCTCCCCTCCACCAGGGCTCATTTTGGAAATTATGGGAGGTATTTTGTTACGTTTGATGGTGGTAGTGGCATTGCTACTAGCATTACCAATGGGAGCCAGGAGTGCCACAAGTCCTGCAGTGCACAGGATAGTCCCACCTGTCGAAAACATTTTCAGACTTTCAAATGTCTTGCTGGACATTCATGTAAATGAAAACCCTATTTGTAAATTACTTGAACCTAGAAGCTAACTGTTCTAGATAAACACAATGTATTTGCACAGTTTTAACATACACTGATGTTCTAGGACTATAACTACTGTATAATCAGTAGAATGTCCTGTGTTTCATTCCGAACTTCATCAAAAAGTGTTTACCATTCTGGATTACACTTTTGTGATTTCTGAAACACCAATATAAGTCACAGCTTGTGCCTGTGGCAATTCAGGCAAATTTTGTGTGTAAAGACAAATATCGAATCACTTCATTAGGTCTTCTACAGCGGTCATGGCCAAACATTTGCATATTGAAGTATGTTTTTTGATTATAAATTATGTTCCTTTTATTTCTCCTTCATCATACTTAAGGCATAACATTAGTTTTTAAAATGTAGATTCTTTATATTATTATTTTCTAGGCCATTATTTATGAGTTTCAGGTCAGGAGAATTAAGTGGACATTACAGAGTATTTGCTAGAAAAAGGGGGCACTGGAGCCGGGCATGGTGGCACATGCCTGTAGTCCCAGCTACTTGGGAGGCTGAGGCAGGAGGATGGCTTGAGCCCGGGAGTTGGAGGTTGCAGTGAGCTATGATCGTGTCACTGCCCTCTGGCCTGGGGTGACACAGTGAGACTCCATCTCGAAAAAGAGAAAGAGAAAGAAAAAGAACTAAAGGAAGGGGTACTGGATCTCGGTCTGGCAGCGTGTGAACCACTGGTTCAGTCCGGAGACTTCCAAACATAGTTGCACCTGCAGCTTTACCAATACTCAGATTCTTGGCCCGCTTCCCCAGGCTGGGCCCCGCGCTCAAAGCTGATTCTTGCCTGCCCCAACTTCCGGAAGAGTAAAGACCAGAAGGGAGTCAGACCAGAGGGAGAAGGACAAAGGGAGCAAATCTCTGAAGGACAAGGGCTGCGGCCGCAGCGGGCGAGCGAGAGCACCATAGAGAGAGGGCGACCCTGCTCCTAGAAAGGCTCAGACTCTACTTGGTGACGCATTTCCGGCAGCGCCTTGGAGCTGCGGGCTGCGAAGGTGAGTGCTGGCCTGCGGGCCTCGTGGGCGGTGCCCCGGCCCCAAGGCTCTGGGCGCGGTTGGGGCGCGCCTGCATTCTGGGTGGAGCTGGGTTTCCCGCCGACTGCGCTGTCTAGAGGCCTGGGCGGGGGGAAGGGAGCAAGGCGGCGGCCCGGGTCCTCTTCCGCCCTCCTCGACTCCCGCTTTGGTCTTGGGATCCGAATACGTTCCGTCCTGGGGAAGGCAAAGCCTCTGTTGCTGTCAGAGCCACGAGGCCCCCAGCATTTAGTACTCGATGTGTTCCGGGAAGATGTGTCGGTGCAGCCAGAGGGTGAAGATTTGCGGGAGTGAAGCAGCCCGAGGTGATACCACAAGTTTTTTGACACACTGAGGTCTTGCATCTTAGGTTTGGACTGTGTGCTCCCAGGCTCGTGACGTAGGGTCATGAATCAGGACCGACTGGGAGCGCAGAAAAAGCAGATCCCCTGCCAGTCACTTGGGAGCAGAAGAAGCTCGGCTTTTGGAGGGCACTGTCTCCTCTTGTGTTGCCAGTCCCAAAAGGTAACTCGCAGGGTGACAATTACTTGGAAACGACTCCGCACTGTAATTACGAATTTGCATAGTTCTTGAATACACTTGCTTAAAATAGTTTAAGCATTGCTAATTCAACCCCTTGCAAAACAAATTTACCACCTAGAGTACAGTATTCGAATACCAGTCTTTTTGTCTTTAACCTTTAACCTTTAACCTAGTGTTTAGTCAAAATACTGTTTTCCAAAATTACTTAGTTCTTTTCCTTCCCACCACTTCAGTGTGGTTATGTTATTCAGCTGTAGTATAGTGAGGCTCCTTTGCTGTTGTTAGTATTCCATTTTGGGTCCTCACCTTCACTCCTGGCTGATTTGTGTGTGTGTATGTGTATTAAATGTATATGCTTATATGTTTTGAAATATATATGTGTATATATATTAAAATGAACAACCGCTAACACACCAACCAATTAAGAAAGAGAACATTGCCAGTACTGTGCTTCTCTTCAACCCAACTTCCAGCCTCCCACCCCTAAAGGTGACTACTATCTTGAATTTGGTGTCAGTCATAGCCTTACTATTTTTTAAAAGGATTTTTATAATGTATGCATATATCTGTAAACAATGTTTAACTTTTTTTTGTTTTTGAGCTTCATATAAATGACATCATTGTGTTTAGTCTTCTGGGACTCACATAATTTCATATAATGTTCCTAAATTCATTCATGTTATGTGTAGCTACTGGGTGACGTTCCACTGTAAAAACTATAAAAATTCATTGATGCATTCTCAATGGATCTGTGGTTTCTTTTCAGTTTTTTGCTGTTTAAATACAGCTGATAACGAATACATTTGCACATATCTCCTATATATGAGAATCTCTCTTGGGTGTGTTTATTTATTTAGTTAGTTAGTTTTTGTAGAGACAGGGTCTGGCGGTGTTGCCCAGACTGGTTTCAAACTCCTCAGCTCAAGCAATCCTCCTGCCTTGGACTCCCAAAGTACTGGGATTACAGGCATGAGCCACTGCCACCGCGTCTAGCCTGAGTGTTTAAAATTAGACATGAATGTTGAATTATTTCAAACACTTTTGGCATCTGTCAAGGTGGATAATATGTTTATCTTTCTTTGATTTATTGATGTAGAAAAGATACTAATTTGTATCCTAGTATTGAGCTTTACTTGAATTCGTGGGATGATCTATTTAGTCATGGTACATTACTTTAATAAACTACTGGAGTCTATTCCTTAATATTTAGAATTTTTGCATGATTATTCATAAATGAGACTGCTTTATGGTTTTTGTATTAGTATTGTGCTGACATCATAAAAAGAATTGGGAAACTTACTTTGCTGTGCTATGCTACAGTTTAAATAGTGTTATAGAATTATTATTCCCCCCCCCCCCCCGGCGACAGGGTCTCACTCTGTTGCCTGGGCTAGAGTGCGGTGGCGTCATCATAGCTCACTGCAACCTCAAACTCCTGGACTCAAGCCATACTCCTACCTCAGCCTCCTGAGTAGCTTAGGACTACAGACTCAGGACACCACACCTGGCTAATTTTTCTATTTTTTGTAGAGATGGGATCTCTATGCTTTTGAGGCTGCTCTCAAACTCTTAGCTTCAAGCAGTCCTTCCTCTTTGGCCTCCCAAAGTGCTGGAATTACAGATGTAAGCCACTGCACCCGGCCCTAAAATTATTCATTTCTTAAAGAACTGTAAGGACTTTCTCATGACGTACCTAGGCTCAGTGTTTTGTGAGTGTTAGCTCTTCACTGGCTGTCTTGGTTTAATTAGGTAAAAATAATGAAGGATTATGTAGAAAATCTTTATAGTATAATTTGTAGAATTGATTTATTAGATTCGAGTAGAATTATATATTCTGTCATCATAGAATAAGTTTTCTTTGTAAACACCACATAATATTTTTTTTAAATAGATACTTAGCCACAGAATAACCTGAAAAATCTGTAAAGTAAAAGTTAATACATCAGGTTATTTAAACATCATGCACTAAAGCCAGAACTTATCAACAGAGAAGAAATTAGCACCAACAAACTATCCTAAACAAGTCAGAGACAAAACAGAGTTGCTGACTGGCTATAAAATAGTGATTAAAAGATGAAATGTAAAAACTCCTGGAATGTGTCTAATAGCATATTCAGAGGAAAATTTATGGCCTTGCAAGCTTTAATTGCCAAGGGAAAGAATGCAAATAAATGAATAAATCATGCAACCTCAAGAAGGTAGGGAAAAAAGCTTTTGTAGTCTAATTTCCCCCAAAAGCAAAATATGGAACAAAGATTTGTGCATAGGAATTTACTTCGGAACGTGGTTACAGGAGCAGAGTGAAGGACAAGGGAAGTGAAACAGAGAAGGAGGGAGAACCTGTACAAGGATGTGTCGTTAGGCTCAGCCCTCAACAAGCTCTGTCTTTCAGGGTCTTTGAGGAGCCCTGGAGTCTCAAGGCTGCCCACCTGGGGCATTAAAGGGGAAAACATTTAACATTTATCCCTTGGCTTCTGTCCCCTATTGGTCGAGGGTGGCCCTGCAGATGTTAACTCCCCTCCACTTCAGGGCCCAGCAGGTGTCCACAGGTGTCCCTCACAGGACACTAGAGAAGCCCCAGGGCAGGAACCAGGCATATGTGGTGAAGGTTTTTGCAGAGACATTGGTAAGTTGAAGCTTCCCAAAGCTGGTCAAAGCCTCCGTAAAACTGGACTGAGGATGGGACAAGAGGATTTTGAGTGATGCTTAAACTGTCCCTTACAGAGCTAAAAGAACAAACTAATAAAACAGAATTAGTGAATTAAAAACAAATAGAAGAAAATGGTGTTGCTTAATAAATAGAAAAGCTGGTTCTTTGAAAATAAAAGAAAACCATATTAAAATATTAATAAATAAACTACTGCTCAGCCTAAGTATATTAGTGTGCTTGGGATTTATTGGCAGCCCATGACAAAATACGATAGACTAGGTGGCTTAAACGGAAAGTATTTATTTCTCACAGTTCTGAAGACTGGAGTACAAGGTCAAGGTGCTGCTCATTTCGGTTCCTGCCAGGGCTGTCTTCTTGGCTTACAGATGGCATCTTTCTCATTGTGTCTTCACAGGGTGGAGAGTGGCAGATGAGTGGGTGTGAGCATGCGTTCTGGTGTCTCTTCCTCTTCTTACAAGGGCACCAGCCTTGTTGGTTTAGGGCCTCATCACCCATTGGACCTCATTTAACTTATTACTTCCTCACAGGCCCTGTCTCCGAATGTAGTCACATTGGGGGCTAGAACTCCAATATATGAATTTGGGGGGTACATACACATTTAGTCTGTAACACTAACCCTGGGGAAAAGGCCTAGAAAGTGCATGTATTCAAAAAAAGCGGGAACAGCAAAGTAGCTCTAGCTAGGGAAGAAATGAAAAGAATCGTGAACCAGTGTTTTTTATAGCTCTTTACTGGTCAAGTTGAAATCCTGGAAGAAATGGATATCTTAGGAAAATGTAAAATTTCTTCTTTTTCAGTTGCAAAAGTAATATCACTACTTATTCTATAAATTTTAAATAATAAAAATAGAATAATAAAGCTTCTAAAAAAAATCATACCCTACTACCAGGCAATGATGTTATCATCATTTTGTGTCTGTCTTCTGATTTTCTATACATTTATAATGATATATATGTTTCTTAATGAATAAAGCCATGTAAACCTATGTAATTTTTTTTCATGTTCTATGCCACTTCTAGGCACCAAGCCAGTGAACAGATCACGCTCTTCTTCCTGTGGCAGCTCCTGTCACGCTCCTGCTTGGATGCAGGCTGCCTGTGTCTCACATCTTCTGTGAGGCCCTGTGCTGCTCCTGGTAGGGGTGGCTTGCCTCACACTTGTCCCTCTCTGTGTTTCTCCTCAGCTCCAGCCCTGCTCTGAAGGGAAGACCAGGTGATGGCAGCCATGCTCCTGACAGCCTGGCCCCAGGTGAGCTGCGGCTCCTTCAGCTCTCACTCTGGGCAGTTTCTGATTGAGAAGTGAGAAGGGGGGCTGGTGAGCCTTGGGTTGAAAGCTGCATCCACCTGCTGGACTGGAACTTGTGGGAAGGAGGTGGCATGGAGGGAGGGTGGCAGAGACAAGGGTGGTGCTGAATAGGAAGCAGCAGGTGGTCTTCACACCTCCGTGCAGCTGTGCCCCCCAGCACAGGGCTCTGGGACAATGGGGACATGGAAACTGCCCATGTAGGATGCTCTGTGCACGGATGTGAATGGAGGAGAATTGCAGAGGACTGGGAGTCTCAGCGGTGGGGGTGGAGGAGAGAGGAGTAGCAGGACCAGATCAGAGAGAGGGATGGCTATGCCTCTAATTCAGGGGTAGGGCGAAGATGAGGGTGAGTGGAGTCAAGGGAAGGGACACACAAGGAATCCTGTGGGACAGAGTATCTCATTGTCCTCATGAGGCTTTCAGGGCTTGGGGTGCAGTGGCTCAGACTTTAGGTCTCTGATAAGAGCTCTCCATCTTCTCCCCCAGAAAAATAAACCTGAAAACCAAATTTTCCATACACTTTCAGGGACTTCATGGACCCCCTGAAGCTCATCCATGGACCTCCATGGACTACAGGTTGGGAATAATAGTCACAGTAACACCGTTTGAGGCTTCCTATGTAGGCCCCACACTAAGCCCTTTGCATGATTGTTCAGTGCTGACAGCCACCCTTGTTGATAGGTGCTGTGTTGTACTCTTTCTACCAAAAAGACATGAAGGCAAAGGGGGGGAGAGTAATCTGCTCATGTCACAAAGTTATTGTGAGATTCATAATTGCTCGGCCATAAGACAACTGTGACATCAGTGATGTTAAGTTGGTTAGATTTGCAATGTGTATGGAATAATTTTTAGGGAAGATTCAAAAGCAAGATAAGCACTTGAGAAGGAATCCCACTGGTCCAGGTGATGTGGGCTTCATCAAGGAAAGTAGCTGTTGAAGAGGAGGGATCCAGTTCAAGTAATGCTTAAGACAACAATCTTTAGGACAAAGAGAGTCAAGGATTAGGGCTAGGGATAAGGGACAGGGGAAGTCAAGAATGAGCCCCAGGTTTCTAACTGAGGTTTCCTGGGAGAATGGTGCTGACATCAGCTGAGGTGCAGGTTCAGGAGGAAGCGCCACCTTACTGGAGAAAAGGGCGTTGGCACGCAGTGAAGGCATTTAATTTTGTGCAGAGAAGTTACTTGACCTGTCTAAGGTCACACAAAGAGGACAGAAACACCTAGAGGTTGGACCAGAATTGTTGATGGGTGGAGATCAGTAGCATCAAGGAAAACAAGTCCTGGCAAAGAGGAGTTGAGAGGCAGATCCCTGCCAGTGATTCCCCTGGGTCTTCATGGAAGGCTGAAGTGGGCAGAGGCAAACTAGCCAGAGGCTGTGGCTACTCAGGAGGGAGGAGTTGGGCCTGGGAGTGACATGCAGCATCAACCCTGAGTGGCAGAGCTTGTGCTGACCTGATAGCTTAGTGACACAAAGAGGAGAAGCCAAAAGGTTTCCAAAGTGGCCAGCCATTTGAAGGCTGGTCTCCCTTCTTTCCCAAGCCTTCTTGGAGAAACAGTGAAGTCTTGGGAGCAGTTGGAAAGGATGAGGCTTGAATGGGAGAGGGTAACAGAAAATGCTGGGTTTTCAGGGACAATCCCCCAGCCTGGGCTGCACTGAGTCCCTTGGCTAGAGGTGTTCAAACGGGTTGCACAGCCCCTTGTTGGCGGGTCTGTGATGGACACCAGGTGGCAGATGGCCAGCTGAGACAGAAGCCATGACTGTTCCTAGCAGGGGGCTTTAGGTGCAAGGATGAGGGTGAGGTATGGGGAGTGCAACGGGGCTGAGGTCAGGCACAGGGGAGCCAGGACCTCAAGGGGATGACATGGGGACTGCAGGTGGATGGGTCCTGGGTCTGCTAGTGAGGGAGTGACCTATCTAAAAGAGCAGGGTTGCTTTGGGAGAATTTGCTTATGGAAAAAGATTTTTTTTTTCTTTAAACCCATCTTACATTATCTTTTATAAGTGTAGAAAATGACATGAGGTTTCTCTGCTGTGGGAGAAGTCGGATATTCTGTGGTTTATTTTCCTGGTGCTTTTTCTGAAATCTTTCCCTTGTTATTAATTTTGTGCTCTCATGAGCTCCCTCCCAAACCCTTATACTGCCCTCTGCCCCTCACTTAGGGCCTGAGCCATGGAATTGGCCCTAGGGCAGCAGGAACCTGTTGTTTCAGAAGTCGGTGACCTTTGAGGACGTGGCTGTGTACTTCACGCAGACGGAATGGGATGGCCTATCCCCTGCACAGAGGGCCCTGTACAGGGATGTGATGCTGGAGAATTATGGGAATGTGGCCTCCCTGGGTAAGGCCTCTCTCCCCCTGGGACCCAGACTCTGCCATTTGGGGTTCCTGGCTTTTCCCCTACAGGTTGCAGGTGGGGCCTCTGGTAATCCTTTACTGAAAAGCAATCCCAGGGCTGTTCTAATCCCCTAGACTTAGGGGTTGGTGGGAAGGGCAAACCCCATCCCCTTTGTGGGCCTATATAGGACTTTGCTGGAACTGGTGTGCACTTTTGATCCACTCTACAGAAGCTGTGTTTTGGACACACTGTGAAATACAGTAACTTCCTGTTCCACAGTAGCATCTTCAGGTCCTCCCATCACCTCGCCTGTATCTTGAGTCTTTTTAAGGATCTCAGAGGACTCTGAATATTTCAGGCCAAGATCAGTAATAGTAACAGGTTGGTGCAAAAGTAATGGTGTTTTCAGACTGAATTTTAAATCATTGTAACTAGGCTCAAACACATCTTTATTTGTTTTGACCTTGGGTTCTTCAGCAACTTCTTGTATGGTTGTAAGAGGATCAGCCTCAATGATTGCTCTCAATTGGTTGTTGTCAACTTCCAATGGCCAGCCACTGTGCTCCTCATCTTTAAGGCTCTCGTCTCCTTTGCAAAACTTTTTGAACCGCCGGTGTGCTGTATGTTAGTTAGCAGTTCCTGGGCCAAATGCGTTGTTGATGTTGCAAGTTGTCTCCACTGCTTTACAACCTGA
>CAUYSK010069378.1:0-16176 GCA_963575035.1 Avahi laniger
CACCTGTAGTCCCAGCAGAGGCTGAGGCAGAAGGATCATTTGAGCCCAGGAGTTCGAGGTTGCTGTGAGCTAAGCTGAGGCCAAGGCACTCTAGCAGAGCAAGACTCTGTCTCAAATAAAAAAAAAAAAAAACCTAACAAAAGATGCGCACTATCTATACATAAAAATAATAACATTTTGGCAAAAACATTAAAGAACCCCTAAATGGAGAAATATCCTACCTTTATGAATAGGAAGTCTATCATAAATACATGAATTTTCTCAAAATTGACCATCTACAGATATAATCAATTACAGTCAAAATCCTCAAAAGTTTTTCATAGAACATGAGAAGTTGATTCTAATATATATGGAGGAGCAAAATGCCAAGGATAGCCAAGATATTTCTGAAGAAGAAAAATAGAGAAGGAGGAATTATCCTAGGAAATATAATGTTTTTCTATGAAGTTATAGTAATTAAGATAGTGTGGTATTGCTGCAGGAATAAACAAACTGGCCAACAGATAGAAGAGAGGGCTAAGGCTCAGACCCGTACATATTTGAAATTTTAAGACAGACTACAAGGAAAGAACCAGGGAAAGGAAAGACTGAATCACAAACGGGGCTGAAAAACTGGTTATCCATGTGGAAAAATAAAATCAGATCTAACTTCACACCATATATGAAAATCAAACCTAGGATTAACAGCTTAAATGTTAAAAAATCAAACTTGAACTTTTAAAAGAAAATATAAATGAATATTTTTCTGATCTTAGAATAAAGACGGAATTCCTAAACAAGACCAAAAAATATGCGAGACAATAATTCTCATCTCTTAGTCATCAAAACATGTCATCAAAAGACACTTTAAAGAAAACAGAAGAAAAATTACAGTTGGAAAAAGTTATTACAGCACAAAGGATTAACACGAAGAATACATAAGGATTCCTACAAATGAATAAGAAAAAGAAAAACAACATAACAGAAACCTGTGCAAAAGATTCAGACACTCGACAGGAGGAAATACACGCAGCTGATAAACATGAAGCCCTGTTCAACCTCATTACCAGGAAACGTAAATCAGACCACACAGTGATACCAGTTTACACCTATTGGTAAGAATTAAGTCTGACAATATTGAATTTGAAGGGAATATGAGGAATATGAATCTGTGGTCACATTGCCGGTAAAAGTGTAAATTAACATAACCACTTTGGAAAATAATTTGTCATTATCTTGGAAAGTTTTTCATGCCTTAAGACCCAGAAACTCCACATCTAGGTCCATATGCAAGAGAAACAACACCTGTGTAATATAAAGCAGAAGAATGTTCTTAGCATAAAGTCTTAGAAAAAGAAATAGAAACAACCCAGCTATCTACTGCAGGAGAAAATATAAATAAATTTTAGTGGAGTCATACAATGGACTATATAATACAGAGGTGAAAATTAATGAACTACAGCTTCACCAACCACATGAATGTCTCAGAAACAACTTGGGGTGGGGGGAAGAACAGGTGACAAAAGACTAAATACAGCAAGATACTACTTTTCTTAACTGGGAAAACACAACTGCACAGTCGTCCTTGAGTATACACGGGGGATTGGTTCCAGGACTCCCCTGCCCACTGCATTTACCAAAATCTGTACATACTCAAGTCCCGTGGCGGGCCATGCGGAACCCATGTATCCAAAAAGTTGGCCCTCTGGTTTTTGCATCTCGTGAACATTGCATTTGGTTGAAAATAATCTGAGTGTAAGTGGACCTGTGAAGTTCAAACCTGTGTTGTTCAAGGATCAACTGTATATGATTTAGGTATTCAAGCATATTTGTTAAAATTTATTTTTAAAAAGCAAAGAAATGACAAACACCAGATTTAGGAGAAGAGTAACCTGTATGAGAGAGACAGAGAGCAGGGACAGAGCAGGTCCTTACCCTTTCCTTAGGTCAAAGCAAAACAGTGATGACATTCTAGTTCTTGGTTGGGCATTGGTTTCACCAGGTGTTCATTATTAGGTAAAAGTAATGTAAAGTAAAATAAGGCCATGCATGGGCTAATGATGATAGTGTGCCATGAATCAAAAATTTTATTAATTGTTGTCTGTACACTTGAAATTCATTTTTTAGAAAACAACAAAATTGTGAGAATTGAAAAGAAATTTTCCTTAATTGCACTACCCAAATGCAGCAAGCAACTCCTTTTAAAGTCTCAGTTAATGACCTGGAGCATGCTTTCATGGTTTCCCAGTGAAGTGTGAGGCACTGCAGTTCTTGTGAACAAACTGTCGGTTGAGCACTGTACACTTCCAGCAGTTCCGAGGTCAGGGGAAAGATTTTGAAAACCTTGGCTGCGCATTTTAGGAAAGAACAAAAAAGGTGTCAGCTAAGGTTTCTTATGGACAGTTTTACATTTTTTTTTTTTAGTCTTATTACAAAAGTCTCGTTTAAATTCTAAGAAAAAAACAAATGAGAGTATTGTGAAGTAAATGTTTATTCTAAGTTCCAGCATTTGTTTTGGGTCATATTTATATTGTAATGTGTTTCACACTTTTCTTCTGTGTGATTTGTTATTAAAATGTTTTTTATAACTTTATACAGCCCGCAGTTTCCACATAGCAACATAGGCCTTTTGATCTAGAAATTGCAGCAGAAAAAGTAGTTTGGGAGGCAAGAATGTATGTTCATTTAAAGCAGCGTCCACTTAGATGCCAGACAAGCAAATAGACAATGCCTGTCATCTCCTGGGCAGGGGGCTTCAGAGGCGACACCATGGTACAGTAGAAAGTGAAGACAGGATTTATGGATTGAAAGAAAACCCATTCCCTAAGCCTCTGCTATGCTTCCGACTAGCTGTGAACTCATGAACCTCAATTCTTCCGTTGAGCTCGGGGACCAGGACATGCCTTCCCTACCTCAGGGCTAGTGTAGTGACAAAACAGTTGTCACAGTCAAGAGTCAAGCAAGAGTCCACAGGGCCAGTAGCAACAGGAAACCAGTGAGAGGCCAACGGAGTGTTTACGCCCACTTCATGGTACTTGGAGCATGGGTTTACTATGACCGTGGAGTTTAGAGTTTTTTACTGTTGCATTTCTGACAGAAATTATCAAATCATACTCAATGTGTTTGATGTCAAGTCCCTAATCAGGAAAGTAACTCCAAATTTATAAGCTTGTTCTTATGATAAAAAAATATAATCTGTTTTGCAAAAACCTGTTTTGCGATGATCCAATGTATGTGATGATTTCTAGAAAAATTTTACAGTGACAACTAAAGATTGTCAGTCACTGAAATATTAATTATATAGTCAGGGAAGGGCAGGTGAAATGCACACCTGGATTTCACAGTACTACAGATGTTTTTCTAAAATGCTGCCTGTGAAACAAATACTTGTCCGCATTACTTCTCATTATCATTTCAAAGGCCCTTTTCTCCTGGTTGATCACCGTTTGAGAGCGGCACTCCCAAAATATCAGCTCAAAATTTCTCTGCCCTTCAGCTTCTCTGACAAGTAAGTTAAAGATCTGTAAATAAATCCTTAAATGTCCTCAGGAACCTGCCCCGCGAAGGAATCCTATTAGAATTCTTCTGAAATGCAAACACGGGCACTCCTGCGCTGGCTTTCTGGAGGGCAGTAGACCCCTAAGAATCCGGTCCCAGGCTTTCCTGTAGTTCCTCTCATTGTCGTTCAGGGATGAAAATCTTTATCTTATATTTTTTTCCAGAGGAGTAGGAGGAAGATTTAAAATAGTTAGGTCTGGCAGCTTAATCTGGGTTGGCTGATTAAGCTTTCTGAAAATGTGTTTTTCAAGGATAAGAAGTTTGGGCGCCGGGCCAAAGCTCATGTCTGTCATCAACAGGAAGATAAACGATCCCTGTAACCCACTGCTATGTTCCGTTTACCTTTGTGCTTAAACATGAGCACCACGCCTTCCACAGGCCCAGAGCTGCTCAACATGGATCCTTTCCTCTTTCCGACAGAACCTTCCCGAGCCTGCAGCTTGGGTGAGCACGGCAGGGCCAACCTTTTGTGAGGCGAAACTCCAAACCAGCGTCCGTTCCTGGTACCGGATATTTTCATGTTGCCTAAGGGGCTCAGGAAGGGGACTTATTATACTCTTGCTTTTTAATGCCCATGAGAGTCATTTCCTGAGAGGTCAGAAGAATATATACCTGTCTACAAGTTACCTATGGCTGCCAACCACTGAGAGTCTCGGGGCCAGAGCTCTCCAGGGGAATCTGGTGATTGTTCAATATGCGAAAGTTCATCCTTGCATATATCAGCTAGAGGCGGGCTATGTTTATTCTTAAAGGGATGTCCGTTAAACCATGTTTCCTGTTTCCTGTAGAACTTACCACACTGGTGCCGAAAGTGGCAGAGCTCAGGGCAGGGAGTCAAGGCGTCGAAAGGGACAGTGTTGGCAGCAGGGCAAGTGGCCTGGCCTCCTCCCTCTCTGACCTCTTCTCCTCGCACTCCCTGCTTCACCGGGGAAGTGTTTCCTGGGGCGGAAAAGCAGGGGCTCCTCACTCCTTCCGCAGCTGCACCAGGCACACGCTGAGATCGCCACCTGCCACCTGCCACCTGCCACCTGCCTCCCTTCCCGCTCGTCAAGGCAGAATGGACAGGCCCAGCCAAGACGGAGCGAGGGACAGGGACAGGGAGTGGGAGGAGAGGGGAGGGGACAGAGTGAATAAGTCACCTGCTCCGCCCGGCTTCCCCAAATCCCACTTCTCGAGCTGGGCACCGGCCTCTAGGAGGACGGGACTGTGTGGCGGGAAGGTGGGGTGAGAAGCATAAAAGGAGCCGCAGAATCGAAATGGCTCAATCTCCTCGATTCCACTCAAAAATAGCTCTTTAACTTATAAGCTCAAGTCAAACATTACTTTTTATATTGAGACACATCTTTTTTTTTCTGAGGTGGGGTCCAGCGAAGCCCACGTTGTTTGTGATTAAGAAGCAGTGAGCGCCACTGCCGCCCCGGCTTCCAGCACCCCCGCGTGGGCGCCCGCTCTGCGCTCAGTCCCGGAGCCCCCGCGCTGCGCCGCACGGAAAGATGCGGTCCCCTCTCAGTCCGCGCTCAGGAGCGCATGGTCTGGCCAGGAGGAAACCAGTCCGTGGGTAGCTCCCACTTAAGGGCTGGGTGAGTAGAGCACCGTACTGGGGGAGGAGGGGCCCATCTGCTGAGCAGTTACACCCCAGGTCGGCCTGCCCAGGCCTCCATTTCTTCACCTGCCGGAGAAAGGAGTTGGAGGGGATGACCCAGCCCTTGCCGGCTTGACGTGTCTGTGGCTCCCTTTACCCACATCCCTCCGGAGCTCGAAGCTCCCGAAAGACTGCCCAGCCCTAGGGCAGTGCTGCCTGTGTGTGCTGGGGCTGGGATGTGTCAGGCTCATCCTGGCTCCAGGGCCCAAAAGCAGCCATTGCTGGCCCCAGGGTTCCATAAACTGCTTTGCAAGCAGGGCATCGTGGGCTGGCAGCGTTGTATCTGAAATCCTGCCAACTGGGCGTGGTGAGCAGGCCAGGTGGAACTCGGGGCATGTGCTCACGGAGGAGCCAGAGAGGATTCTGGCTGGAGCCAAGATGCTCCAGATTTGCTCTCTGACGTGCTTTGTTCTGGGATGCTGAGCACCACAGCCAGTGCACCCAGAGCACATTCCCCAGCACCCCAGCACCCCAGCACCCCAGCCCTGCCCGCTCCCTTCCCATTTAGAGCCGAGGCAGTGTCGGAAAGAAATCTTGCCTCATCTGGGCAGCTGAGTTGGACTCATCTATAGGGAATTTCACATCCTTTTCCCCTACCAAAAACCTGTACCAAAAACCGTCCCCTAATACTAAATAAAGCAAAGCCTCTACCATTATAGCAAGGCTCTGTTAATGATGCAGTCAGTTCCAAGTACCTTTTCCTCAACTCTCCTCATCTTAATTTTATGGCCTCAATTCTTTCCACATTTGCTCTCCTATTTAGATCCCATCCGTCTTACTGAATAGTGGTGTTGGGTCATTGGGGTCAGAAAACCAGTGCAAAGATGCTGATACTGTTGCTACTACTGTCTCTGGAAGTAATCAACTGTCCCTCTCTGACCCAGGAGTCTCATGTCTTCCACCAATGTCCATGAGACTGTGGCACACTCACTTACTAGCCTTCAAGTCGGGTAAGACTTACACCACATGTCAGCTTGTGTATTTGTTTGCTGTCTGTATTTCCCCACAAGACGGCAAATTGCATCAGAGAAGGAACTGTGTTCACTGCGGTAACCCTACCACTCAGGACAGTGCCCAGCACAACGAGAAGAGGCTGTCAGGACAGACCATCATGGATTGGAGCACATAAGCCGTGTTAGGGGCTTGGGTGAATCCTGGAAGTTATGGAAATCCTTTAAAGCATTTTATGATTTGTGTCTTAGGGCAGTGGTACCTTCAGCAGTGTGGGAAGGTCGTTGAAGGAGGGCGAGAGCACAGGAGTCTGGGAGAGCATGTGGGAGCTTTGTGTGTTGTCTCGGAGGAGGATGCTAGTCTGGAAACGGGACATTAGTCTGGAAAGAAGTGTTGAAGCTATTAAGGATGTAGAATGGCAGGGCTTGGTGATTAATTATTAATTGATGTGGGGTGCTGGTGAGCAGGGATCACAGACTGCTATTTGGGTGACTGGGGGTGGTTCGGGGATTTCAGGGGAAATGGGGATACACGTGGATATAGGATGTTCAATCAGAGCACGACTTTGGCCAAATATTATCTGCAGAACTGTGGAAAAGGCCATTATCCTGTGAGCATTTCTTGACATAGATCCAATGGCAAGTGGTTTGTTGTTGGTGCTGGGGTCAAGTTGTAGGTCACCAGGTGAGTGTCTTAGTCCCGTGATTCACAGACTCCGAAGGAGACGCAGGTTACAGGGCTTTCTGGTAGTCGCTTCTGAGGCCAGCACCAAGTGAGACAGCCTCCATTTAACCTGACCTTTTCATACTTCTCTAATTTCTCTTTTTGGATAATCTTACATTTTTAATTTAGATGCAGTAAAATGCACAATTCTTTTTTTTTTTTTTTTTTTTTGAGACAGAGTCTCACTCTGTTGCCCGGGCTAGAGTGCCGTGGCATCAGCCTAGCTCACAGCAACCTCAAGCTCCTGGGCTCAAACGATCCTCCTGCCTCAGCCTCCCAAGTAGCTGGGACTACAGGCATGTGCCACCATGCCTGGCTAATTTTTTTATATATTTTTAGTTGTCCAGCTAATTTCTTTCTATTTTTAATAGAGACAGGGTCTCACTCTTGCTCAGGCTGGTCTTGAACTCCTGACCTTGAGCGATCCTTTTTAGTAGAGACAGGATCTCACTCTTGCTCAGGCTGATCTTGAACTCCTGACCTTGAGCGATCCTCCTGCCTCGGCCTCCCAGAGTGCTAGGATTACAAGTGTGAGCCACTGTGCATGGCCCACAATTCTCAAATGTACATCACTGTGAATGTTTATGCACACACCCATGTAACCACCACTCAAATCAAGATACAGAACACTCCCCCGTCCCCAGAAAGCTCTCTGTGCCCCTTCCAAGTCCAAGATAGCCATCCTTCCCCAAGGTAACCACTATTCTGACTTCTATCATCTAGGATTATTTTTGCTAATTCTTGAACTTCATGTAAATAAAATCATGTAGTATGCGCTTTTTGATACCTTTTTTCTCTCAACATAGTGACTGTGAGGCTCATATTGTGTGTTCCAGAAATTTGCTCTTTTTTTTATAGCTGGGTAATATTCCATTGTATAAATATACCATAATTTGTTTACCATTCTCCTGTTCATGGGTATTTGGGCTGTTTGGGATAAAATTGCAATAAACTTTCTTGTACAGGTCTTTTTGTCCCTACTCTCTTTTGGCAATTGCAGGGAAGCCTGTGTTTTCTGTGTCTGGATGGATATTATTAAAAGAAAGCCTCTTGACAAGGTCTTCAACCTTGAGTTTGCTGCTCATCTCTCGCTGAGGTGATCTTGAGGATTGGCAGGTCAAAGGAGCACTGGACAGGAACTCAATTTCCAGGGACCCAGGGTAACATCATGTTACCTCAATTGTTTCTGTGTTATTGGCAATCAGGAGGATTTGGGGAAAGCACACAAGTGATTTTGAGCAATTGTTCTCATGCACTTATAAAGACTTTTACATTCTTGCCAAAGACCAGGGCTGGGGAAAGAGATGGAACCGGGATGTAGGATGGGTCCCATGTACTTGGAGAATGGCATTGAGCTACCTCCACCATGTGGCCCCAAGTAAAGAAGATGGTTTTCCTGTGTCACAAACAAAAACTATTTTCATTTCTACATAATCATACTTACACTGTAAAACATCCTTCACTAGGATTCAAAGGAAAGAGGTAATCTCTTGACTTCAGCTACAGAACTGCCCAAATCCCTGATTGCTGATGGCCACGTGACATACTCACAGACCCTATTTCCTGTCTAACTTCTTTTCCAAATACTTCTGGTCTCCCAGACAACTCTACTAGTAAATATTCAGAGATTCCTAAAGCTAGATTCCTTCTCAGCCATCCCAGGGTTTAGAAGAGAAAGAGAATTCTCATTGATTAAGAACTTGCTATGTGCCAGGTCTTACGTGAGGTAGTTTACATCTCTCTCCTTGTTTAATCTTTACAGCAGCACAGCGAGACAGGATTCATCATTCCCCTTTGGCAGAGGGGAAAACAGAAATGCAGAAAGGTTGATTTAACTTGCCCAAAGCCACACAGCACAGCCAGGATTTGACCTGAGACATGTGTGTCTTTCTCCTGCAGCACACTGCTCCTCACCAGACCTCCCAGCCCGGCTCACAACGTCTCTAACTGTCCAAAACATTCATATGATCTAAAAAAGCGTTGTCTCAAATTGCTCTGTGGAATTCCACTGTCCTTTTATAACTTCATGATATGGAAAATAATCATAGGTCTCGAAGCTAAAATGACATCAACGCAGATTCTGGGTTGATGTCATTTTAGCTTCGAGACTGCGGGGAGGGTTTCCAAGCGCAGCCGCACAGTCCGCACCCGAACAGCTAGAATGAGGCCCCGTCCTTCCTCCCGGGGCCTGTGCGGGCAGCCGCACACCAAGCCTCTGCTCACTGTCCTCTGATGGCACAGCCGGTATAATTTCATGCTTCCTAATTTCTGAGGCTAGTGAATCAATCTCCCTTCCGGTTTGCCTAGAAAAAGAGTTTATTTAGATAAATGCCCCCAGGGAACAGTCATAGAAAATCACTTAAGAAACGAGAGGCTTGTAAACAAATGTTCCATGTGGAACAATCGGCAGTGGGCGTGGGCACTCTGAGGCTGGAGCAGCCCTGCAGAGGAGGAGCACACACCGAACGTCACTGCAGAAAGGAACCAGCTCATCCTGACGCCAGATTTCAAATAAAAACAGGGGAAGGGGCCTGGGGACGAAGGTGAATGAAGACTCCCTTCCCCTGGCTCCAGACTCAGCCCTTAGACGTGTCTTCCAACATCTAAGGCCAAGATGTCTCTCAGTCTCTCTCAGACCACGCCCATCTTAGGGGGTTCAGGGCACCACCAGGAGGCCCCCCATCCCCTGAAGGTGTTGGACTGGCCACAAGCTGCTCATTGTAAGGGACAAAGGGCACTGGGCATGGGGACTGCGGGGAGGGAGCCCCCTGATGAGAGTTGGCCTTGGAGAGCAATCCCCGGTGCCACAGGAGGAGGGGAAGGCACCACCTGGCCAAACCCAGGCCAAAGGGGCTCCCAAGAAACCTCCCCCTCCAGTCCAGCCAAACTGTGGGCCCGGGGCAAGCTGCTGGCTTCTGGCAGCCTTGAGCAAGTTTCTCTCTTACAAAAAAGGAAAAGGAGGGAAAAGGCCATGAAAGCTGGCCTGGTTCCCAGAACAGAGGCTGCAGGGAAAATGGAAACAGCTGCTCACCCGGACCAGTGGGCTTGGCAAGGGCAGGTCAGCGCAAATACCAGAGGAGGTGGAGCCCCTGGCCTCTGGCCCCCTGTGCCTTACTTGGCCAGAGCCACCCCACCCCACCCCTTCACGGCTCAGCTCAGGCGCAGTGGGAGTAGAAAGAGCACTGGATTAGGAGTTTAAGTCCTGGCTAAGCAACTAGCTACTAGCTTCCTCGAGTGCCGTGAATGTGAATCATTGACTCTCGGCCCCCAGGACCAGGACCAGGACCAGGAAGATCTTCTCACGATGAGGCATTGGGCTGGGATGACTCCCTGGGCAGCCCTGACTGACAGCTGTCCCTCCCATCCTGAGCAGCTGCCCGGTCATCGCAGTCCTCACAGCTCACTGCAGACTCGCGCCTGGACCCAGAGCGGGACGGAGAGTGGAGGACACCAGCTGCGCGGCCCCCAGCCCCGTGACGCTGGGACCTTGCCCCCTGAGCCTTTCCTCACCCCAGCAGCTCTGGGACAGAACAGGTACTCAGGAAGTATTTGCGACTTAGTGGCGAGCGCTGTCGGAGCCCATGATTTGGGGTTCCAGTGTGAGCCCTGCCGCCTGCCGGCTGGGAGGCTGGGAGGAGGGCTCAGCCCCTCTAAGGCTCAGCAGTCTCCACTATAACATGTGGCTGGCGCGTCACAGAGCTGACAGGAGGATTAAACAAAGTAGCAGCTGGCAAGCAGGAGGGGGCTCGATAAACGAGAATTCCCTTTTTCCAAGCAACTGGAATCCTTGCTCACTCCCTCTAGAGACAGGGTGAGAAGCCAGTAGAGCCTGTTAGGGCAGGGACCTCATTGTTTTTTGGGTCACATCTGTCACTGTGGAGAGCGGATGGAGCATCTGCTGGGCTCCACACTTAGCCTGGGGAGAAGCCTTCTGTTGCCTCAACCCACTGAGGAGGGTGATGTGTGCAGCCGGGCTCTGTTCAAGCACAGTGTGAGCCCCGGCCCTGCAGCCCAAATCCCTGAGATACCTGCTCTCTGACGCTCCTCCAGCTCCTCCTGGCTCCCAGTGTCTCGCCTGTCGGCGGGAGTGCGGGAAGGGGTGGCGCGGTCACCACAGAAATCCTTTGTGGAACTCAGAAACCTTACAGAATAATGTCTCTGGAACAGAGTGGAGGGTTTTTAATACCCGTGGCCTGTTCTGGTGATCAGCAATTTTAACCCCCTCTTGCCCTAAATCTAAACAAGCCCCATGGTGATTCCTTCTGGTGGCATGCTCAAGTTTCAGTCCCTGCAGGATGAGGCACATGCGTGTCCCTAGGGCACTTCTTGGTTTACAGAGCACACTCGGGTACGTTATTTCCCGTGTTCCTCACCACACATCCAGAAGGCAGGCAGGAAAGGAGTTCTTAGCCCCATTTTACAGACAATGGTATTGTGTCCCAGAAAGACTGGGCCAAGGTCACACAGCTTATTATTGGAAAGATGGGAACTCGTTCCCCCTGGAGTTGACTTTGTGCTCTTCCCACAAGCCAGCGAGGAGCAAGTGCCATTGTTTGGCCTCATACATTGAGTGTTAGTAACACATTTTGCGCACACACACACACACACACACACACACACACACACGTGGTCTGTTGCTTTCTTGGGTTTAACTTCTTGTCCCTGTGGGCAGAGAAGGAACATGGAGGGTACCTTCCCTACCTGTGCTACAGACCCTACTTTGGAAAAGCGGTTCACAGGGGTTGCAGGGGAGTGAGTGGCTCCTCTGGACTCCGAGACCACCTTTAGTCTTGCCCCAGGCACATTCCAGCTGTCCCAACGCACTCAGGGGCTCACCTTAGGCCCTGCTTTGTTGAGGTCCTGGGCAGTGAAGCCACAGAGGCATCTCTGACCCAGTGCTCTGTCCCAGGCTGGTGTAGGCCAGTGCCTAAGCCTGGATGGGGTGACACTGCACCCCTGGGAACCATGCACCCAGCAGGGGCTGAAACAGGCTGCAAGGTCCCTGCTGGCAGCCAGTGCAAGGACCAGGTTAGACGGTGGTGTGCAGGGCAGGCAAGACCAAGGCCTTCTGCACAGAAGAGGGACAGTGGCGACTTAAGACCCACCAGAGAACTTTCACCACCTGTCTGTTCAGAGGCACATGCGGTACAGAGGTTGCTGAGGTCAGGGCAGAGGCTGGGAGGCATATTGCACAGTGACTAAGAACAAAGACATGCAGTCCCACAGGTTTAGATTCAAATCCAGACTCCATTCCCTAGCAGCTGGGTGATGTTGGGAAGTCACTAAATCTCCCTGTGCACCAGTGTCCTCATTGGTAAGTGGGGTAAGAATAGCATCTACCACATGGGGTATTACGTGATTTACACGAGTCACTGAATGCACGGCATGGCCTGGAGTGGGAGCTCCCCTCCCCCCCGTGTTTGTTACTGTCGGGGGCCAGCGAAATGATCCGCTTTAGCAGCTGCAGCGCGGCAAACAGAATCATTCTCAGGACTGCTTATCACTCTCAACATTGTAGGTTTCACTTTTTATTTTGTTTATTTCCTGTCTCCCCAGTTGGAATACAATCTCCATGAGGGCAAGGATTCGAGCTATTTTGTTCGCTGATGTGTCCTCGATGCCTACAAGAATGTCTGGTGTATAATAGAAGGTTGATTTGTTGAGGGAACGGCAGAAAAAAAGGGGGCTGGGTACTGAGAAAGAAAGAAGTAAAACATCCTCAGATATTCAGTTGACAATGACCGTACTGGGACCACCCGCCTGCCACTTTCATAGAGCCTGTGAGAAACCATGGCAGCCTTGCTGCCTGCGTGGCTCAGGACACAAACCGGGTGGGACCGGGAGGGAGAGGGGCCGTGCACCAGGCTTGAGAATGGAGGAGCAAGGAGAGGAGACCCTGACCTGACTGAGGGGTCCCTCGGTCCCCAACTCAAGGTCTCACCCGTTCCTAAGAGCTGCCAATTGGTAAGTGGCGCCCAAACCCCACTGTGTCGCGTTCGTTATTCTTTGGACGTGGAGTGACGCAAAAGCTCAGCGTATGCTAAGCTGTATCTAGTTCTCAGCCCAAGCTGGGTTCAGGCATTTCAGGATACGTTTTCAGCTGCCTGTTTAGGCTCTTAAAGGCTAATCAGGAGAGGTTTCTGAACCAGGGAAACTCCAAAGGAAAAGCACAAGCAAATTTCTGAGTGGGCATCCGAAGGCGCAGCCCATTGGGAACGCTGCCAGCCCGCTGGGCCCTTGTCACACCGACACCGACACTCTCACTCAGGAGGGAGAAGGGGGTGCTCTGTGGCCAGCTGAGAGACCCCCCCTGTTACTTGAACTTGGTCTGGAAGGCACTAATTGGCTGCCATGCTTACCCTATATCAAAAATAGTCTGCCCTGAGGTCCCCATGGAACTCACCCTTGGGCTGGGGAGGGGAAGTGGACGAATTTTCTGTTGGAAAATATGCTCCTTACAGCTCAGTTGGTCAGAGACCTGGGAGAACAGCTAAGGGGAGTTTTTGAGGATGAGTGTGTTAGGCATCTCCTGAGACCGGAGGGTCTGCCATTGGCAGGGACAGGAAAGGTGGTTGCAGGGTGAGAAGACATCGGGCGAGGACACAGCAAAAGGCTCTGCAGAGCCTACAGGCCAGGCTTCCCCAGACGAGGCTTCCCCAGATGAGGCCCAGAGCCATCCCAGAAGAGATCTCCAGGGTGCCTGGACTGGAGGAAATGTATCTCATTGTGTCCTGTTTTGCATTTTCCTGCATACTGGCCAGACGAGCACCTTCCTATGTTGACTGGCCCTGCGTGTTTCCTGGTGTGTCAAATGCCTAGTCATATTTTCACCTGTCTTTCCACTGAAGTGTCTGTCTATTCCCCATTCCCTCCACCCTACCAGGAGTGCAGGACTCTGGATCTATTCTTGATTCTAACCCTTTGTTACTTATGTGTTACACATGTTTTTTCCCAGTTTGCGGTTTAGTGTTTGAGATCTTTTAAAGTACCTTCAATGAACCGAGGTTTTAAAATTTAAGGTAGTTAAAATTATGAATCTTTCATCTTATGTTTTGTGATTTTTCTGGTGTGTCTTGTTTAAGACATTCTTCCCTACCCCAAGATCAAAGAGATACTCACTTCCAGTTTCTTCTGGTCAGATATCCCACTCACAAGGCTGCTGCTGCTGTTTAGGGACCTGTGCCCCAAGGCAGGAATGGGCAGGCTCCAAACTTGCCATGCCGTCTCTTGATGCCAGGAGGACCACCGTGCAAAGGCCCTGCACCACCCTAGGGGTGCCCTTCCTGTAAACCAGCACCGCCGTCTGCTGCAGCATGGACACTAGCCCCCGTAGCACTGGCTCCAGGCAACGGTCATGGGCACAAACTGTTGTTCCTAATCTACCCTCTACCCCTGCTCTGGGTCGGCATGAAAGGTGCCAGTGAGCCCAAAGCCACAAGGATCCATGTGGAGGTAGAGACAACACAACTGGACAGATTCGAGGGCCCAGGATGCTGCATCCAACTGAGGGTACTTGAAATAGTGTGATCAGCACAGAGCTGCCTGCTCACCACATGCCAGGATCTGCCAGGGACCATCTCAGAGCTAATGATAAATCCTCCTGTCAGGGCCACAAAGAGGGGCTTTGTGACACTGTGTTAGCCCGCATCCTCCCAGGGCAGGGCTCCAGGCTGAGCCGGTCAGCCCAGGCCGCTGCAGACAATGGGGCACAGTTGCGCCGCCGGGCTGGCGAGGGAAGTCGGCGTGGAGAATGGCAGCAAGGAGCAAAGGCCTGGCCGCTGCCAGGTCCACACGCGCCTCCTGGGGAGGGGGCGGGCAGGGCAGGACGCAGCAGAGTAAACTGGGCAACTTGAATCTTGCAGCGTCTGGCTAGCACCCAGGCGGCTCCGCAGACACCCGCCCAGGCCTGATTTTCCTGTTCCCAGTCTCCCACGTCTGCCAGGAGGCACCTGATAAATATTCAACAGCTCCGGCCTCTGAGCCCACGTCTGGAGGACATTCTCAGGCAGTGAACTGAAGAGAAGCTGAGAGGAGGCCTCTGAAGGAACCTTAAACCTCAGCCTCTCCTTTCTGCTTGCGATTTGGTTTTAAAGGGCCCCAGGGGAGCCGCCCCCCTGCAGGCCCAAGCCCCTGAGGTCTTCACGTGGGTTCTCCGAGCCCAGCTCTCGGCAAGTGGCGGAAGTGAGGCTGCCCTAGTGGCGAGGGTGAGAGAAGTAACACTGCAAATGTGATATTTAATGGGTATTTTAAAATACCAACAGCAAATACATCCTTTCTGGGGCTTTTTTTTTTCTTTTGAAGATGCTGAATTAAAAATTTGCATCTTCCCTCATCCTTGGTCTCTTTCTACGGTTCCACTAGCTCAGCCCACAGGGTCCAGTCTCGCTTCTGCCGTCCTGCCCTGCTGGCTACCGCGGCTTCCTGTCCTGCGCCGGGCCCTGCCTCCCGGTCGGTCCCCTGATGGGACCCTCGGCGCGCGGCCTCGCTTCCCTCTCACCACAGACGACGGCTCCAACCACCTGAGTGTGAAGTTTCCCGTTTAGATCAAAATATCTGACAGACTCCCTGGCCCATCCATTATGTTAGACTTATACAGAGTCTAGTATTTATAGACCAATATTACACAAATTACACAATAGACCTACGGAAAACACCCAGCGGGTGAGAAACTATGTAATGATCAAAGTGACTGCAAATTCAGCAACCACATTAAATGCAACTACATTTTACTTATTACAGGGGCATCTAGGCATCATGAAAACCTACAGCTATGCTATCGTTCACACTAAAGGTGGTGGATCATGTACGTGTGGTCTGCAGGTCTCTCACAAAACCTCTAATTTCTGGAAGGGGCCCAGTGTCCTCAGGCCAAGGGGTTCAGGGCACCCTCTGGGTTCCTCCCTTGAGAGAGCACAGGGCTCACAGACCCTGGTCTCCAGGGCCCCTGGGAATAACGTGGATTTGGCCTAGGCTGCCTGTTGCTGGGGAAGTTCTTGTCAAATCCGGCCTTGGTGGGAGGACTGGGTGGAGTCAGAGGTTCTTTACGCTTTCTGGGGTCATAGATCCCCAGAGCGAAAGCTTTGGTCTCCCCTAAAAAGTGCATGGCAATTCAAGGCACCCCCAGCATCCTGCCGTCCATGCACAGGCATCATGGACTCTGCACGGCAATCTCCTGGACTGAGAGATCTTCAACATTCTTCCAGATCTTGGAGTCTGTGGTTTATTATAATTTGCTTCAAGTCTGCTGGACTTCGATTCCCTGGCAGAGCCATTTTGGAAGGTGAGAAGATGTGTCTCTCCTCCACCACCAGTGTGTGTGGGCA
>CAUYSK010069381.1:0-25284 GCA_963575035.1 Avahi laniger
TTGTAGAGCGAGGGGACCGGCTGTCAGCTCCACGGCCTCTGAGGGGTGGCTGCCTCCGAGACGGAGTCCTCTGGTTGGTCCTCGGCGCCTTTTCCTCCCAGCGGTGGGCTCCCGTCGTCAGTTCTGGGAAAGACAGGAAGAGCCCACTTAGCGCCAGGCTCTGCTGCCGTGTGGGATTTCTCAGAAACGTGCGAATCAAAGGTGTCCACGGCGGCAGATTTAAAGAGCGTAGATTTGTATAGCTGCGTGCTCATTTCTGTAAGCGTCTACTGTCGATTGAACATTCCCTTGCCTCACTTCTCCAAGCCCTAACCCCAAGTCTATGGAAGCACAGCGGATCGTCTACTTTATCTAATTTTCTTAATTTTAGGTTTAAGATGCTAAATGACAGAAACTCCAGCCACCTCCTCTACTTCAACTGTGCTCTCAGGTGGTTTGCCCTAAGGATGGATTTCCTCATGAACATCGTCACCTTCATTGTGGCTTTGCTGGTGACCCTGAGTTTCTCCTCAATCAGTGCTTCATCCAAAGGCTTGTCGTTGTCTTACATCATCCAGGTAACAGCTGTGTAAGGTTGGGCCTGGCCCGGAGGCTCTGGCATAGAATATCTCAGGGAGTGTGCGTTCGAATGGATATAACGAAAAAACCAACTCAAATAGTTTTAAACAATAAAGGGAGCTTAGCTCACATCATTCAAAAGTCAGGCAGTTGTGTGGATTTCAGGCACAGTTGGATCATGGCTCTTTGCCTTGCCCTCCCCTTGTGGTGGCTTCCCTCATAGCCTCTGGGATCTACAGCAGGAAGAAAGCAAGAGGAAAGCCTTTCCTGCTCTAGCCACTGAGCAAAAGCCCTGAGCTTTCTCTTATTGGATTACTTTAGACATCCCAGAGCTATTTAGTGGTTTGACGGGATTGGGATAATTGATTGAGGCTAATGGATGGAGTCACACAGCTGCTCCACAGTGGGGGAAGGGAAATGAATGCTAGAGAGGAAATCACTATGTCCTTGACAAATAATAACTGACTTTTCTTCTCGGTTGCTTTGTTTTTCTTTCTTTTGAATGACAACAAAGATGGACGTGGCACTGACTTCGATGGGCTTCGGGCACTGTTCTTCACCTAAATTAATTCAGTTACTCTCCCACAACACTATGATACTGCCATAATCCCCATTTTGCAGATGAGGGAACTGAGGCCCAGAAAGACTTGCCTGAGATCATGCACCTGCCATGTGTGAGAGCTGGGATTCGAACTCAGGCCATCTCTCCTGGTTGTCTAAATCCTGTTCCTTGTTATATGCCTCAGTTTTCTTTTTGGAAACTTTTCTGATGTGGTCCTTATCCTTGTTGCTCTGAAACTCTAGGGCGATGTATTAGAATGTGGGATTTTTTTTTCATATAGTCTGTTTGATGCTTTGGGTTCTTTTAGATTAAAGTCAAATCTCTCTTTAGCTTGGAAAAATTTACCCTTTTTCTACTTTGTTTTGACAATTCCTCCTTGTCTCTGTTTTTTCTTCCTGTGACTTATGTTGGTTGAATGTTGGATTTCTTGCATCAATTCTATGTTACTTTTCGTTTATCTAAAAGTTTCCATTTTCTTGTCTTTTTCTCTTTATTCTCGAAATTTTCCTTAGCTTTGGCATTCCGCCACTCTTTTGAATTTTCATATATTCATATATTTAATTTCACAAGCTCTCTCTTATTCTCTGAGTTTTTAGAAGAATTGTTTTTTACATGGCTGCAATAAGTTTTGAGTCTCTCTGAGGATATTAATATTAATTAGAGGTTTTTTTTCCCCCTCTTAAACTCTCTTCTTTGTCTTATATCTGTTTTTATCCAGAGTCAGCTTTTCTTCTTATTTATCAGGTTCTTGTTTTTATGCCACTGGTTTTGTTCATCTGTCTCTTGATCCATCTGCAGTTAAGCATGAGGGGCCGGGTTGGGTTTCAGGGTTTCCTCTGTGAGCCGGGTCCCTCCAGACGGGAAGTTTAGTGGCTCCAGGTGTGTGGATGGGGAGGTTGGCTTCACTTCAGGAGAGCAGCCTGGGAGCCGGCCTTTAGCGCCCAGATGCTAGATTTCAAGGGGTCTTTATCTAGGGCACTACTCTGGGGGTCCCATTCATCCTCCAGTTGTTAGTTCAGTTTCTTTGGAGAAAATCGTGTCTGTGTGTGTGTGTGTGTGTGTGTGTGTGTGTGCATGCGAGCTCCCATACCTAAGGACAAAGTGTCCAACTACCACCGATTGGAAGAAAGAAGGGGGTGAGGGGTAACTGGGCATGGCGGGAGTAATTGTCCACACACAGACTGTCAATCGGCCTCTTTGTGGCCCCTCCTGGGGCCTCTCCGGGTCCTGCGAGAGGGAGCTTGGAAGCCCCCGCGGCACATTCTGCTTCCACTGTGTCAACAGGCTTTCGCCCTCCGTCCATCTTGCAGAAATTCGTGCCTCTCTCTTTCACTGACGCGTCTTCTCCACCCCCTTGCCGTTAAAGGTCTAGTCTTTTTTGAAAATTTCTCTGCTATCACTTAAATGGTACTTCGGGAAGGCAAAGGGATAGAAATATATTCTCAGTGCTCTATCTTAAGTGAGGAAAAAAATGAATTTTCCTTGGGTAGCCAGTTTCCCTTATTGAAGGGTGTTTTAATTAGTCATCTAGTAAAATGTCAAACAGATGATGTTGGGCAGTTTTGCTTAATTGGTTCAAGCAAACCAGCTTTCCCCAACGAAGGTCATATTTTTCGTTTTCCAACATTGCTGTGAGGTCGCAGGAGAATTTGCGCGCTTTGAGAGCTAGGGGCACTTGTGCTCCGGCTGGCTTTGTGGCTCCGTTGAGCACACCCCTCTGGAGAACGCAGACTCCAAACGACAGAGCTTCACTTGAGGCTAGAGGAGGCTCCCTAGATGGATGAGGAATTGGTTTGAAATCCCACCGAGCAGAAAGAGAATGCAAAGTGACATCGTACAACATTATGGTGGAGAATAAGCAAGGTGCTGCCGTGGGGAGTGGCCCCAGGAGGGCCCCGCCTTTGGGAGCCGATCCCCGTGCATTTAGCAGCGCACGATGCGCCCTCGCACACGCACACGCAGTGTCGTTCATCGACTGAGCCCCTGCCACGAGCCGGGAACCGTGCTGGCAGCTGCGACCCGGCAGCGCACAGTCTGGGCAGGTCCCTGCGCGGTGGAGCCGACATCCCAGCGTGCAGCCGGAGCGCATGAGGGGCCGCGTACAGACGAGAGGCCTTCGGAAAGGGTTCAAGCGTTCTAAGAAAAACAGTCGGCTAATGTGACCGTCGGGGACGGGAAGCAACGTGACACCCACAGTCAGAGGAGGCCTCTGTGGGGGGAGGGGGCTGACTTCAAGCTGAGACCCGAGTGGTGAAGAACGAGTGCGGCAGACAGCGCTCGGGAGGGCTCCGCGGGCTCGCGGGTTTGAGACGTCCCCGTGGCTTGAGCAGAGCAGTGGAAGCAAGGTCTGCGGGGCTGGCAGGGGTGGAACCCGCAGGGCTTCGTGCGTCAGGGCGGTGTGGCCCGTAGTCCAAGAAGGGGTTTCTCAGCCTCAGTGCTGTGCACCTTTGGGCTGGACAATCCCTCTGCGAGGGGCTGTCCCGGGCGCTGTCGCCAGTTTAGCAGCGTCTCTGGCCTCTAGGCGTGGGGTGCAGTATTACCTTCGTCCCCCACAGCCTGTTACGACAACCAGAATTGTCCCTAGATGTTGCCAAATGTCCCCTGGGCACCAGGAGGGAGCCATCACTGCCAGAGGAGGGGCAGGCTGCAGCGGAGGCTGCTGAGAGTGGCTCTCGGGCCTGGACCCTCCCTCACCTGCTCGGCCGCTGCCTCCTTTCTTCTCATCGGAGCGTTCTCGCCTGGAGTCTGCCTGGTGGGCTTCTTCTCCCTGGTGGGACGGTCTTCCTGAACCAGCCCGTCCTGGGGAACTCCCCGGCCCCAGCCCCGCTCCCCGCCGCCCTGCTCGGCGACAGTCTTGTCTTTCCTGAGCTCCCGGCGCCATCCGCCATCTGCTGGGAGGAGAGCCCCGCAAGTGCAGGCATCTTGTCTACAACCTTCGACCCCAGAACCCGCGTCCCGACCCGGACCTGGCGTGTCACGGTTGTCCAGTAAACGATGTTCCCTACTGAGTAAGACTGGCCCTGCCTCTAGCCCACTTGTGACAGATGCCGCGGCTGCCCCGCCCTTCCCGGCAGGCCAGGTGGCCCCCACAGCCAGTCCAAGCCCAGGGGGGGCGGGAGCAGCCTCGGCAGTGACCGAAGGGAGTTGTGTGCGCCAGCGTCCTTGCCCTGGCGGGGGCAGCGCTGGGCGTGCTCCGTGCAGCCCCAGAGTCCCCAGCGGGACTGGGCCTCAGTTGCCCCCAGCACGGCCTCTGACGCGCTCACCCGGAGCGGCTGCCCTGCCTCCCGCCTCGCCTTGCCCACCCCTGCTGGTGCCGGGGCTCGCCACCTGTGCCAGTTTGCTAGCGCTGCGGTGGCAAGCCTGGTGGCCGAACACGAGAGAAATTTATTCTCTCACAATCCTGGAGGTCAGAAGTCCAAAGTCAAGGTGTCGGCCGGGCCACGCTCCCTCCGACGGCTCCGGGAGACTCCGTTCCTTCCCTCTCGCAGCTCCCGGTGGCTGTCGGCGATCTGTGGCATTTCTTGTCTTGCGGCCGCCTCACTCTAATCTCCGTCCCTGCGTCTTCTCCTCCTGTGTCTCTTATAAGGACGTTGGTCATTGTGCTTAGGGCCCACCCAGGTGATCTGGGGTGATCTCAAGATCCTAATTACACCTGCAAAGGTCCTTTTTCCAAATGAGGTAACCTTCACAGGTTCCGGGGATTCGGACGTGGACACATCTGTTGAGGGTGGGGACACCCTTCAACCTGCCCTCGTACACTATTTGCAATCAGATCTCAGGGTTGGCTTCTCGGGGATCCAGGCCAAAGGCGGGTGACCTCAGCAAGCCACATGCCCCAGTCTGAGCCTTGACGTTCTCATTTCCACAGCCCCCAGACGGGCTTGGTGGTTTTCTGGCCTCTTTGGTGATGGGGTTTTCAGTAGCTTCTTGGCCAAGGTGGTGGTGGGAGGTCACGGAGACGTGGGACCCACCAGGCGGCAGCAAGGGGCTGACACCCAGTGGATCTGTGGCATCCAGGGAGAATTCCCACGGCGCAGAGGCGTGCGACCGGGTGGCGCTGTGGTGGGATGGTTCCGACCATCTGGAGTGCCAGGGAAATGCAATTACCGTTTGTTTTTAAACACAAAGGAAGTGTTTAAAGGCAAAACACCCCAACAGGGATGTCTGTACTTCTGGGCGCTTGGCCGGGAGCACGGGCTTGTTTGCGTGGTCCTGCGCGAGGCAGGGAGGGGGTCCGCGAGGGCGCCCCCTGAGCGTGGAGCGCGAAGCCCTCGGGAGGACGGGCTCTCACGCGGCGGCCTGTCCCCCACCCCCGGCAGCTCAGCGGCCTGCTGCAGGTGTGCATTCGCACGGGAGCCGAGACCCAGGCCAAGTTCTCCTCCGTGGAGCTGCTGCGGGAGTGCGCTGCGGTAAGAAACGAGTGTCCAGGAGGAGGGAGAAGTGACCCCGGCGGGACTTAGGCGAGTGTTTGCTCCTTTTACGTGTGGGAGGCATCCTTTTGAAAGCCCAAATCGGACCAGTCACTCCTTTTCTTAAAACCCTTATTTACAGCACAATTTAAAGTCCTTGATGTTGAATGTGAGGTTCTTTAAAAAAAACAACAAAATTCCTTAAGGGCAGTTTCCATACACAGAAAAAGGCAATTGGGTGGCTTAATTTGGTTTCTAAAAATTAATATTCGAGTAAGTAACGTTGTAAATTAAAAAAATAGTCCAAATCTTCTTTAAAAACTTTTATATTCAACTTATAAATCTCACTATTCTTTGAACAGAAGTCTAGCCAATTTGAGTAATAGCTTTTAAGGGCCTTTGAATATAGTGTTTGGTCCCATTTACAAACTTAATTAAACACTTTAAAACATTTTAAACTGCATTTTAAAATTTAATATATATATTCAATTTCCTTTTTAAGTACCACAATGATCTGATTTAACAAACAAATTTTTCTGAGTTTATATAAATCTATTAAGCTAAACTTATAAATATAGTGAGCTTTAAGTTCTCATGACAGTTCCAATGCCACATGTAATCAGTAAGCTTTTAACTTAAAATCGTGTTTCAATCAATTTTTAAATTATACATTCTAAATTAGAATCACAAGCCCAGACTCTGTTAATATTGTGAATACTTGAAACACCAAGTACTCAGATTCCGTAACTAAAAATATTACTGTTACAGTTTTGCTTCTCTTAAATATTTTTGTTCTTAATTCTAAATGTTCTAGGGGTTAAAAATACTCTCTGAGAATTCAATTATTTTCCCCCCTAACGGAGGTTGCTTATTACCCAGAGATCCGAGCCGGTCGGCCACCCCGATGGGCACACGGGGTCCCTGTGTTCCAGCTGTCAGCAGTGACTTCGTGACTCGAGAGCAGGGCTTGGTCCTGTCAAGAAGCTGAGCTGCTCTGCTCCTTAGTTAGACTCTGCATTTCTTGGACTCTCAGGAAACTTAAATGTCTTTTCCACGTAACTCTAAAGAGACCCCTCAACACGCCATCCTGCGTTCTTGCCGTCTCTCTGCTCTGGCACCGCGATGACTCTTGAGAGTACTGGAATTGTACTGGGTTGAATCCCGCAAACCTCAAGCCTCTGTGTGGCTCTGTCACCCAGCTTCAAGGCCACACTGCTGACCCCTGCCCGGGTCCACAAGGCCGAGCTGTCCTTGCTTGTCCCTCTAGGTTGTCCATGCCTCTCTTCATTGAGCTCCAGCCATGTGATTGTTCTTTCTAGTCCTCAAGTGGCCCAAACTCGCTCTGGCCTCAGGGCCTTTGCACTTGCCATCCCTCCTTTCCTGGAAGGCTCTGGACTGGCATCGTCCCCGCATGTCAGGTCCCAGCTCCCACATCACACCCTCACAGATGCCTTCTTCAGCCCTCAAGCATCACGCTTTATACCTCTTGCCCCTGCCCACGACACAAATCATATCCTATATTGTATTACAATACTCTGTTTCACTGTCTTCATTTCTGAGCTTTTTCTTGTTTATCATCTGACATACCCACTGGAATGTGAGTTCTTTGAGCTCATGGTCCTCATTGGTCTAGTTCACCACCGTGAACACCAACACCTAAAACTGTGAATGAATGAATGAATGACTGGGAAGACAAATGACTATTAACCTGTCCTTGGTTATTCCCTTTTTCAGACCTGTGTTCCTGAATGCACTGATCCCCTCAAAGTGGGGGCCTGTCCCAAGGACTGGCCCAGCCGTGGGGAGATAACCTTCAGAGACTATGAGATGAGATACAGAGACAACACCCCCCTTGTTCTCCAGGGGCTGAACTTGAACATACAAAGCGGGCAGACAGTCGGGATTGTCGGAAGGACGGGTTCTGGTGAGGACAAGCTCTGCGTTTGTTTCTTTCAGGTTGTTTTTTTGAATTTCCCCTGGATGCGCCATTTACGCCACACCAGGAGTGATGTGTGTGTGTCGGGTGGGCTTTATCTTCTCTCAAGTCTCTTTGCTGTAAAGTAGGATTCGGGTCGAACGGGTGTGCAGAGATGGAGCAAACACACACCAGTCTTTGAATTAATTAAATGAGAATCATGCTGGCGAAACAAGGCCCAGAGGATGAGTTGTGCGCTCAGGGCCCCTGCAGGGGCGGCAGGTTAACTGCATTAGGGCAGCCCGTCCCCCACCCCCAGAAATTTCTGTCTGCACTGTCATGCGCACAGAGACATGTGCATTGCATTGAAACTTCCCTTAATTGAACGCTTGGATATCATGGAAGTACAAACTGCTGTTCGGTTTATTGTTCTTGCTTTTGCTGTTCCTAGGAAAGTCATCGCTGGGAATGGCCTTGTTCCGCATGGTGGAGCCAGCCGGCGGCGCGATCTTCATTGATGAGGTGGACATCTGCACCATCGGCTTGGAAGACCTCAGAACCAAGCTGACTGTGATCCCCCAGGATCCTGTCCTGTTTGTAGGTACAGTAAGGTAGCTGTTTTTGATCACTGTGCATTCCTATTTTTGGAAGGTGAGATCAGACTGACTAAGAACTCTGTGATGTCCCCAGGACGTGGCAGGCCCCGGGCTGTTCTCCTGAGGGAAGCAGCTTCCCAAGGTGCTCACAAGCACAGCCGGTGCCTGTTTCTGGGTCAAACCTTGGGAGAGCTGGGGATTACCTGTATTTAACAAGCGCATTATTAATAATTAAATAAGCAGGATACTTATATACATAGGCTGAGCAGATATTCTGGTGGCCCTGGACAGCCTCCTTCATGACTGTGTCTCAGGTTCCAACAGGTGTGGCAGTGGCCACTCTGAAAATCGCCCCAGTTGCACAAGCTATCCCTTGAGAAGGGCATTAATTTATTCGCATTATGGAGTGAACAGAAGCTGTTTCAAGTACAAGAGCAGTAGGGTTGCAACTTCTTTGGGGCCCGAGATCCGACGTCAGGGCCTACGGGGAAAGCCACAGTCCCTCCATGAGTGCAGTGCAGCGGCCGTCCCCCTGACCGGAGGAACATCTGTCCTGTGGAGACCAGATGAAGTCGGGGAAGAACTGTATTTACTGGAGTTCGCGGGATGAAAAATACATCTTGCTTCTTGACTCATTCGACGCGCACCCTGCAGCTGAGGTGCGCGGCCCCTGCCAGGCCCTGGAGCTGCGTGCGCCCCGTGCCCCCGAGGGCCGAGCGAATGCAGAGCCGGGCTGAGTTGCTGGCCCTCCCTCTCTGGCTGCCAAGGATCTGTGTCGGGTCAAACCACTCTGGGGCACTGGGCTCCGGGGGCCCCGCTATGTCTTTCTAAGCACCTGGCTCGGTGCTGCCTCTCGGCAGGGTTTCCCACATCCCTGCTCGCCTCCATGGTCCTGCTCCGTCACAGAGTTGTGGGTCTTTGGTCTCTCACTGGTCGGTATTTTACCGACCACGGTTCAGGCCGAGCACGGCCCTCGGAGCGCAGGGTCAGCGTGTGCTGCCTCCAGCTCTGCCCAGCACGCTGCAGAGAGCCTGCCCCATCCGGCCTCCTGACCTCGGCAATGCGGCTCCCTCTCCTCTCCTTCGTTGCAGGTACAACTTGGATCCTTTTGGAAGTCACCCCGACGAGATGCTCTGGCAGGTTCTGGAGAGAACGTTCATGAGAGACACAGTAAGTCTTGGGCTGTTCGGACGAGCATTTCCCAGCACCAGTGGCCCAGGTTTGGGTTTGACAGGCACCTGGGCCAGGCTTGGCCAGGTTTACCTGTGGGCACCACGAAAGTCACTGGAGTGCAATCGCTGGCCGCTATTTGTTAAAGCGTCAGTAGGGCTGTGCCACGATCCCATCAGGACTCTACATGCATTGCCCTCTGAGATTGGCACTCTTACCCCGATTTTAAAGATGCAGAAATGAAAGCCAAGGGAAGTAGCATGTCCAGGCTCGTGAGTAGCAGAATGGAGACTCGAACCCGAGCTCATCTGGTTCTAGAGCAGATGGAATGCGCTACTCCTCTGCCAACGCCTCCTGTGCTTCTCAGACAGACAAACCACAGAAAGATGAGGGGGTGTGGAATGTTCTGGGAATGGCAAGTATGTCTGGTTTAAGGGACTGAACCGTCTGTGAGAGGGGACCCTGTCCTGTAAGAGCTGTGCCCGGCCGGGGTCAGCAGAGGAGCACGCCACCTCTGCAGCCGCGGGGGGTGCTTTTCCAGGACCCGGAAGGACAGTGAACATCTCCCAAAGCCACCTTGACCCGGACCTGTCCTGCCCTTCCTTGATGCCCAGGAAACCTCCCCTCCCATCTCTAGTTTTTCCTCGGAAATAGCGAGCCTGCGAGTCATTTCTGCTGTCTGTGTGCTCTCTGGAACCACGTGTGCAGCGCTTGTTCTCGTGTGGTGAGTTGTCCGCAAGGTCCTGTGAATCATGCTGCGATTTTCAGCCGGTGACGTCTGCCTGCTCCCCGGTCTTTCCCCGGTGCCTGTTCGCAATATTGCAATGATTGTTGTTTTGCACTTTCTTTTCCACAGTAACATAAAGCAAGCTGATGAATGCTAGAGAGGGGGGCAATCAATACAGATGATGTAGGACAATTTTATAGATCATCAGCACAAATGTGGCATTTTCTGTGTTTTATAGATAATGAAGCTCCCAGAAAAATTACAGGCAGAAATCATGGAAAATGGAGAAAACTTCTCAGTGGGGGAACGTCAGCTGCTTTGTATGGCCCGAGCGCTTCTCCGTAATTCAAAAGTAAGAAAACAGCACAGAAAATGGATTGGTCAAATTTTGGATATTTCCTGTAGTGCTGCTCAATCCAGGAGGCAGAGCTGTGCGTTTGTCTTTCAGAAAAGAGAGAGCAATTGAGCCATTTAAAAACCAATCACTTTTTCTTAAGACAAAGTTGTGAGGGATAAAAATTGAAAAATAACTGCCGTTTACAGCAGTAGCACCTTCCTCCCGTGGGTTTCCCCCTGGGAGGTCTTGCGTAGGTATTCTCTCTGCTCTCCTAAGTGGTTTGAGTTTGAAAAATCTGCCTCTCATCTTTTTCCCCCTCTGTCCCTGAACAATTCCCAGTCTTGATAAACAATACCCAGGACAGCTGAGGCCATCAGAATGGCAGGGTATGTGAAATGTAAAATTCAAAGTTATTTTTCTTAATGACTTAGCCACCCTTGCTTACTGATTTCCGGGAAGGGATTACTGTTGCTTTAGAAATCCCGTTCTCTGAATCCTCACCCAAGGTGCAGCCCGTTATGCGCTGACGTCAGGGGACAGGGAATCGGCATGTACTCGGTGCCCACTGTGGCACTTGTCACTGCTAAGTGGTTCACGTGCCATCTGCATGTCATGCTCATACTAAGGCACGACCCCCTTTCACATATGGCGGACACAGCCTCAGGGAAGTTAAGTAATGTGGCCAAGGTCAGCAGAGCTGGGGGCTGTGTTAGTTCATTCTGTGTTGCTGTAACGGGAATACCCGAGGCTGGGTAATTTGTAAAGAAAAGAATTTTATTTGGCTCACGGTTCTGCAGACGGTACAAGAAGCTTCACGTCACATCTGTGAGGGTTTCAGGAGCTTCCAGTCCGGTTGGCAGGTGTCACGTGGCGAGAGAAGGAGCAAGAGAGGGACGCGGTGGTGCCAGGCTCCTTTAAACAGCAGCTTTCGCACGAGCTAACAAAGGGAGGCGCCAAGCCATTCAGGAGGGACCGACCTCCGTGACCCTAACACCCCCACCTCCAACACTGGGGATCACATGTCAACATGAGATCTGGAGGGGCCAAACCTCCACACTGCCTCAGGCTAAGTTCAAGCTCCGATTTGCAAAATCAAATCAGCCCTGTGACGGGCAGAACAATACCCTCCCCAGCCTGCCCCATCCAGATGTCCGCGTCCTTCCCGACACCAGGGCCCGTGAATGCCTTACCTCACACGGCAGCGCGGCCACAGGAACTCTGCAGGTGTGGTTAAGGATCTGGAGACGGGGGCTTGTCCTTGGATCTGGGCGAGCCTGGTGGATCCACCTGGGTCTTTATAAGAAGGAGGCCGAAGAGTCGGAGAGAAAGAAGGGGGTGCGACGCCACGAAGGGGCCATGGACTGAGGAAGGCAGGTGGCCTCTGGAGAAGGCAGGGAACCGGCTTCTTCCCTAGAGCCTGCGAAAGGAATGCAGCCCTGACCACGCCTGGATTTTAGGACTTGTGACCTAGAACTGTAAGATGATAAACTCGCATCGTTAAGTCTCTAAGTTTGCGGTGATTTGTTATCGCGGCAATGGGAAATGAATGTAAGTTTTGTTATCATGCCCCATGCCAACTCACGTTAGCACCGTGGATAAAGCCTGTGCAGTTTCTTCCTACCAGTTTGTAGGGTTAGAACAGCCCACTTACAAAGAGGAGAAAAGAATATGCAACCACGTTCCTCCAGCAAATTCCTCTGAGAAAGATGAGGTGATGTGATGTGACTATTATTTTGCTCTTCTTTTTCTAACTTTTTGAGATGAACGCTTAGCTCCTTAATTTTCAGCTCTTCCTCCTCCTCCTCCTCCTCCTCCTCTTCCTCCTCCTCCTCCTCTTCTCTTAATAAATAGAACCAATAGTACCCTCTTGGAACAGCTTTTGTTCAGTGTGACTTCCACAGCATTCCTCCCTCGACAGATCATCCTCCTTGACGAAGCCACCGCCTCCATGGACTCCAGGACCGACACGCTTGTTCAGAGCACCGTCAAGGATGCCTTCAAGGGCTGCACGGTGCTGACCATCGTCCACCGCCTGAACACGGCCCTCAACTGCGACCGAGTCCTGGTCATGGAGAGCGGGAAGGTGCGGGAAGCCGCCGTGGGCATCGCCTCCCCGAGGCTTCGGTGGTCTGGGACGCACGCTGGGTGGATCTTTTCTGACAATTTCAGTTCTTCCTCTCCGACTTACAGGTGATCGAGTTTGACAAACCCGAGGTCCTTGCTGAGAAGCCAGATTCGGCATTTGCCATGCTGCTAGCAGCAGAAGCGGGGCTGTAGAGGTCGCCGAGGCCGGCTTTGGAGGGGGAGGAGGCCGTGTGGGATGAGCAGGCTGAGTCGCAGGAGGGGCTGTCATCCCAGCAGGCAGCCCTCCCCGACCCTCCCTCCTCGGGGGTCCAGGCTGGGCTGGGGCCGAGGCTGTGTCGCCTGCCTCCCCCCTGCGCCTCCTCGCCTCACTTGGCGGGCCTGGCGTTGGTTCTCGGTGAACAGAGGCCGACGAAGCTCGTGTATTAAAACCTGCCCTTCACCTCCTGAAACCCCAAGGGTCCCTCCTGTGTCCCAACCAATGCCACCTCAGCACTGGAAACGGAACACTAACTCGCAGCTGGAAACCAGTCAAAGGAAGCAGAATGCACAAGGATGGAGTTTGCAGAGGTTTCCTTGCCTGTTAGAAGGGAAAAGAGCAGAATTTTCTTCCCGTTTAACTCGCACCCACTTCTTGACTGAGTGACCAGTGGTAACTACACAGATCTGTGGTAGGAAAGATTCACTGCCATGTTTGGCCAAAGCATTTTTTTAAAAATCATATCATATGTTCCAATTGACCTATTAGAATAGCCAGGAAAACAAAATGCTGGAGTTTCTCTATAAATGACATTTTTGTATCTTCTTTATTGGTCATTAAAATGCAGTAGGAAATTAAACTACCCCGAAGTGCGGCCTTGCGATCATTTCACTGACGGTATTCGGACCTCCGTGCCGTTTCCGCTCCGAGACCCTCGCCGCCTTCTCCCTCGACTCATGGAGAAGGTTCCCTTTCGCTCGCCAAACGCAAGGCTTTCTCCCAACCCCTAGCTCAGCTCTGGCAGATGCAGCAAGGTGTATTCCCAGGAGCCCCAGGAGTGAGTGCTGCTAATTCATGGCGACATTTGAGAAAAAAGAAAAAAACTAGATAGGCTGTGGCCTCTTGCACCGTGTCTGCCAGGGGCACGCGGCACTGCTGGCTGTTTCCATTCCCCAGGTCCAGGCCCCGGATGTTTCCAGTGAGGTGTCCTGGCCTTACTTTCCAGCTCAGGACAGCGTGGTCAGTGATGCTTCCGTCCCACGTCCCCCGCCTCACTCCCTTGCCCCCGGGTCCCCTGGGCATGGAGGAAGGCAGCGTTTGGCCCACAGGAGCGCTCAGGAAACACTTGTGGCACGCAGGAATGACACCTCCGAGGAACTCGATCAGACACAGCTGCGGAGCCTGGCGAGTCGCCTCCCAGGTGCCTTTGCAGGTTAAGGGCTGAGATTTCCGGCAGACAAGCCGACAGCCAGCATCTCGAGGGCTGGGCTCGTGGGGTTTGCTGCCGACCCACCATTCTCCAGCTCTCCTCCGGCCGGGTCTGGGCAGGTGTCTGCTGGACCAGAGGCGAGGCAAACACACCTGGCCCCGGGTGGAGCTCCAGGCTGGCAAGTGTGTTAAAGCCCTGGCTCGGGCAGCTTGGTGGTGATTCTGTCATCAGCAGAGGGTGCACACTGAGAACGTGGCTGCAAAGGACGTGAGCCAGCGAGATCCTTCCATGGGCAGCTCTGTACCAAGTTTGCATCTCCTGGTGAAGGGACACGGTGCATCTTTACATGATCCGAAAAGGATCCCATGGTGTGTGACCCTGACCCGGGCCTTCAAGGCCACATCCATACGGCTCCGGAGCAGCTGCTCAGGCAGAGCGCAGTCCCCACCCTGACAGTCATCGCCCATGACGCCCCCCGCACGGCAGCCAGCTCTGGCAGTCCCTGCCAGCCGCGGGGATCCATGCCAGCTGGGGATCAGTGCGTTGTGGGGGGATGCTTTATTTTCTACCCACTGGGCACCAGCCAGCGATCAGCCTGTGATTTCCAGAAGGTGTTGCAGTGAGGGCAGGGGTTAATGACAGTGATCCCCGCTACTCATTCGGGTGCACTGAAAGATGAATCACCTCCTACGACTCCTTTTCTGCCCACGCCCTCCTTGGCTTGCACCGGCAGAAGAGAATCCTGGCGTTGAGCCTGACATCTGCGGAGACCTGCAGTGTGCCAGGCACCGTGATAAGCATTTTTCAGTGAATTATTCCACTGAATCCTCGTCTCACCCCATGAGATGGAAACTGGGGCTTGCTGAGGTTAGTAACTCTGCTACACATGCACAGGAAGTAGGGACAGGGACAGGATCTGAGCCCCAAACAGTGTGACTCTAAGGGCCCTGCACAATAGAGCCCCTCCTGCCCTTTCCCCTTGGCCTGTCGCAGGGACGGCGATGGCCATCAGCATTGTACGTGAGGGAGCGTGACGGCCGGAGGGTGGCTGGGTGCCCGTGCAATGGCGTGGAGCGGCGTCAGCAAGCCCCTCCCCCACTCCCACCCGGCTGTCCCTGCAGCGTCAGCCAGGGAGAGACTGTGTCGAACAATAATGACCATTTGGCAGCATTCCTCAAAACACAGGCTTAGTTCATCGAACCCTCACCATATCCCTGTGGGGTAGGTACCACTATGATCTGAATGTCTGTGCCCAAATTCATGTGCTGAAATTTAACCATCAATGTAATAGTGTTAGGAGGCGGGCCTTCAGGAGGTGATCAGGTCACCTGTAGTACGGTTGGAGCCCTCACGAATGGGATTAGTGCCCTTATAAATAGGCTCGAGGGAGCTTGCTCACCCCTCCCGCCATGTGAGGACACGTAGGAGCCACCATCTACGAGCAATGGGTCCTCACCAGACCCCAATCTGCTGGCACCTTGGTCTTGGGCTTCCAGCCTCCAGAACTGGGAGCAATAAATTTCCGTAATTTATAAATTACCCAGTCATATCTTTTTGTTATATCAGCCCAGACAGACTAAAACAGTACCAGTGTTATCCCTATGTTACTGATGAGGAAACTGAGGCACTGAGGAAGTAATGTGACCTAGGTCATCCTGCTGGTGGGGCTTGCATCCAGGCGGGCTGACTCTGACCGTGCACTCTGAGACGCCGTGCGACGCTGCTGGAAACCTGAGCCTCTCCTGGTCGGGACGAACAGTGTTCAGGACTGTAAGGTTGCAAAGGGTCAGGACAGATTCAGCTGTGCGTCAGCAACAAATGACCCCAGATCTCCGTGGTTTATTTCTTGTCATGTGACATGTCCATCACAGGCGGCCGTGGCTGTGCTTTTTATCCTCTTCACTCTGTGACCCAGACTGACAGAGAACATCACCGGTCTTGTGGCAGAGAGCAGAGGGACACAGTGATCAGATGTGACAGTGCCACTTTCACCCACGTTTCAGGGGCAAACGAGTCACATGGCCGCTCCTGAGTTCCACAGGGTGGGTGGTGGCTGTGGTATGTACCCCACTTTTAGGGAGGGGCACCCCAAGGCATAAGGGCCAAGCTTATTCCTTCAGTAAGTTCTATCACCTTCCTTTTGGGAGGGGCAAATACTTTTGGACACTACTACAACCTACCATAGCCTGGATTTGGGTCTTGGTTCTGCCACTGAGCAGCTATGTGATCTGGGGAAAGTAGCTTGCCTTCTCTGAGCCTCTTCTCTCTACTCTGTAAAATTTGGGGTTTGAACTGAGTGCTAAGGTCTTTTATCGTCCTGATTTTCAATATAGGGGAAACAAAAGGGAAATAAGAAAACAGTTTCTAGAGCACTAGCAGTGGAATATAGGTGTTCAGAGGGAATTATAGCACCCTCTAAATGTAATTAAACGTTTTCTTAAATGTTACGTTTGTAAAGTAAGTTGAACAAAGTTTAACCGAATTTGGAGCCTTCCTCTAGTGTCAACTTTGATGCTCATTAGGAAACAAGAAATTCTTCGAAATTTCATTCTTATCTATTTTGGTGCCCTGACTTTGCTGTGCTCTGACTCCATTTGCCTATTGGGGCATCTTATGCTTGATGTTATGAATTAGAACCTCTTGAATATCCTTCGTTAGATGCCAACGGAGAACGGAATAAGCCACTTACAGGCACAGTCGTTACAAATGAGTAACAAATGGCCTAAGACATGTTTCGGAGTCAGTTGTGTCGTGAAGCTCTGAGGATAGACGGTCTAGAGCAAGTGTGGCAAACTACAGCCCGCAGGCCAAACCCAACCTTACACCTGCTTTTGTAAATAAAGTTTTATTGAAATGCAGCCATGCTCATTTGTTAATACATTACCCAAGGCAGTTCTCACATTCCAACAGCAGAGTGGAGGGATTGTGACCAAATGGATATCCTCAAAGCCCAAAATGTTTACTGTCTTTTCCCTTTACAGAAAAAGTTTGCTGGCTCCTGATCTCAGGCGTTGGCCTGTGCAAGGATTCCCGGGCGAGGGAAGTCTGCTGGCCGCGGGGTGGGTTCTGGAAGGCATTCCCTGCACTGCTCTGGCAGTCATCGTGTGGCCACGGAGCAGGTGGACAGGTGGGCGGAGCACAGGTGCTTGCTTATGACGCTGAGCTGCTGGTTTAGCAACCCCGAAGTCACCCTGCCCATCTCATTACAAGAGGACATACCTGCCTAATTGTTTAAGGGGCTTCAGTGGGGCTTGCTGCTACTTGCAGCCAAAAGCATCATAAATGATGCAGAAGACCTGTGCTGGCCTCCTTCCTGGGAAGAGCTGATCCTCCCCGAGGAAAAGAGAACCTCAGTCTCCACCCTGGGAGTTACGCCCACTTCCTCCAACTTCCATGTGGCCCAAACCAGCACTAATTCACCTCCAAGCAAGGGGGAGTTTCCAATTCTCCTCTCTCCTCGAAGCTTCATGCCATTTATGAATACAATACTTCCTTCTCCTTCCCTTCCTACTGCCGAGTTCAGGAAAACTCAGAAAGAGCTCACAGATTTTGTTCTTGCTATTCGAGTGAATGGATCTGAAATCGGCATGGCATTGTTGGTAAAAATGTGAAATGTTCTTTGCTAAGAGCTAGAATCACTCTGGTCAGTACAGCATGATTTAAAATGAATTGAAAAATGCAGGAGGTCAGTTTGGGGTCAGATGGACGATCAAAGAAATCACTTTTCTTTTGGCCCTGTGTAGGAGGTCGCCTCTGGGTGAAGCCAAATCAAGCACTAACAGCTTCAAATAAATTCTGATTTCCGCGGAGAGGTCCTGCCTGACTTCATGACGTGCATGTTCATGGCTTCTGCTGAAAGCTTTCCCTCGCTGGGACCCACGTTCAAGGGACAGACCTGTCAGCCCCTACTGTTTCAGCACAAACACAGCAGCAGCCCTAGCTCCGGGAGCCACAGGAGCTCTGGGCCTGGCAAAAATCCTTAGCTTGCTTTGTGGCAATTGCTCTGCATTGCTTTAAATTTTTTTTATTATGGTAAAACATACACTATATATATATATATATATATATAGATAGATAGATAATGCCACTGAAATGGTTAAAATGGTAAAATATATACAGCACGAAACTTAGCATTGTAACCATTTTAAGTGTATAGTTCAGTGGCACGAAGTACATTCGCGTTGTCTTGCAACCATCTCCACACCCGTCTCCAGACATTTTTCATCTTCCCAAACTGAAACTCTGCAGCCTCTAAACCCCCAGCCCCTGCCCCGCACCGCCCTGGCACCCGCCGTTTTCCCCGCCGTCTCTATGAGTCTGGCTGCTGGCGGCGCCTCGGCGAAGTGGGATCGTGCGATGTTTGTCCTGTGCTGGCTTGCTCCAGTTAGCACAACGTCTTCAAGGTTCATCCATGCTGCGGATGCATCAGAATTTATGAATAATTCCATTTTAAAGCCATCCTAATAAGTGTGAAGTGGTGTCTCGTTGTGGTCTAACTTGCATTTCTCTAATGATTAGCGGTGGCGTGCGTCTTCTCATGTGCTTATTGGCCTTGCTCTTCTTTTAAAGAGGAACGGACACAGCTCCTCTTGCAAGGTTCCTTCTTCACTGCAGCATTCTCGAATGAATGTTCTCACTGTGTCAATATGGACAGGCATGTAGAGACCATAATTATTAGCTACGGACTAAGCACCTGGCATGTATCGAATCATTAAACCTTTAAAACCACTCATGAGGTAGGAATGATTCTTCCTGCTTGCTCGGGGAGCTCGTGCACCCTCCCAAGGCTACCCAGATGGCAGGTGGGAGAAACTGGATTCTTACCCCAGAGTGGCCCTCTCAGTTCAGCCTTCACTTTACAGATTAGGAAACCGAGCCCTGGAAAGCCTAAAACTGGTCCATGTTCATCCAAAGAATGGTAGGAATAGGATAGGATTCTGAGTGCCGACTTAGGGCTGTGTCCATGACACCACATCACCCAGAGCGTTCTCCCAAAAGGTAGTAAAAATAGTCTCCCCTCCCCCCAGGCAGCTTATCGTATCGGGGAAATGACTTAAAAACACCAAAGAACCTACAGTAAAATACCAGAGGATGGCATGTGAGGTTAGGCGGTGAGCTCGTCCATTCATCCTCTCGCTTATTTATTTGTTCGCTCATCAGTATTTCATCTGATCCTTCACTCTGTTGGTCTTTTCTTCTGTTGGAAAACGAGCACGAGCGAAGGTTGGAAGAAGCAAGAGTGATTCTGGAGATGGCCAATGGTCCTCGTGGGACAAGTATGGGCCAGGGCGGCGGCAAGGACGGGGAAAGGCGTCGTGCCTGGTTCCTGCGGGAACAGCCACACAGAGAGCTGGCAGAGAGGGTTGGCCTGGCCAAGGGGGCAGCCAGTGACTGCCTAACCAGGGTGAGAACTGCTTGGAAAATTGTCGGGTATTTTCCTGTCTGCATGTCCACACACAGTTGGTGACCATCAACAGCTTAGATTCAATTGGTGACGAGAGAACACTTTGCTGTAGAAACAGGGCAGGCACTTGGGAAGAGCCCATTAGCGATGAAGGGAGTATGACCAAAGAAACTGGGTCCCCAACAATTCCCCTGCAGCAGAGCCAGCTAAGTCACAGAAGAGAAATGGGGCTGGTTCCACCACATCACACCCCAGCACAGGATGGACATCCTGAGGGCAAACACTGCCAGTGACATGCAAAGGTCATGCTTGCCTGTCCACAGTGGTGCTCTCTGCCCTTGCCAGAGGGAAGCTCTTTTCTGGGCATGTGGTGGAAAAGACAGGAAAGCCAATTTCTCCCTGGTGCATCCATTTAAATTATTTACCTCTTTGCTTCTGCAACTGGTAAATCAAAGATCATCTACACTGCAGGATCATTTAGGAAATGATGAAGCCACTCTGTGCAGAGAGCACAGTTGGCTTGGCAACCAAAAGGGTTCTTTGGTAAGTGGTCATAATGGTGCTACAATCCTAATCAAATTCCTCAGTTTTCTCTGATGCAGGGATTTTAGAGCCAAGTGGCCCCACTTTAAGCCAAGGCAGCATGTTCATATCTGCACTGAAAAACTGGAGGACAGGGAAGTGTGGTGTAGAGCAAAAGGCATGTGCTCTGGGATTTTAGTGACACCATCCCTCGGTTCTCTGTGCAGATCCCTCCATGTGCTAGTAAGTTTCAGGATGCCTTTGCTACCCATGGTCAGTACCTTCACCTCTTCTTCCCAGGACTGCCTAGGGCTGCTGCAGTTGGAGTGCCCACACCCAAGAACAGGTAGAGGGGCTTCAAATTTACATTCCTCCAGGTCAGCTTGGAGCTGGGAGGCCCAGCTCCCTTGTTTAGGGATGATTCCAAAGTGTAGCTCAGTGGTCCCCAACATTTTTGGCACCAGGGACCAGTTTTATGGAAGACAATTTTTCCATGGACCCGGGGGGGTGGGTGGGGGAATGGCAAGTGATGGGGAGGGGAGTGGCTGTAAATACAGAAGAAGCTTTGCTCGCTCACCCACCACTAGCCTCCTGCTGTGCGGCACAATTCCTAACAGGCCACGGACCGGTACCGGTCCAGAGCCCAGGGATTGGGGACCACAGGTGTAACTTACACTTCCAAGCCCCCCTGTGGATTCAGGATGAAGTTAACCTCCGTGGGACTTTGCCTGAAATCATATCCTTTCTGGGCTTTTCCTCCTCCTTGTCTTATTAATATTTCCCCAGCCCTTACAGATTTTCCCTGAGAGCACTTCCTTAATCACAAGCATATAAATCCTTGTGTCAGAATCTATTTCTAGAAAATCTGGCCTATCACAGGGGGTCAAAGAAATCTGAGCTCAAACTCAAATCCATCATTTCCTAGTTCCCAGCACCTCTTGGGGACCCCACCCACTCTATTCTCAGCTTAGAAGCTAGGTGGTTCAAATGATGCTGCCTCTACCCATTGTCTTCAGGGGTGGGCCTGGGATCTAGACCAGGCCCACCAGAGTGTCACATTTCTGTGGTGTTGTGAGAAGTTTGGGCTGCACACATGACCCAAGCTGGACTCATCGGAGTCAAACCCAAGACTTTAGTTAGAGCTAAAGGGAAAAAAGTGAGTTCCCTTTCTTGGATGGTGGGTACCTCTGATGCCATTTTTGATATATGACACTATCTTCAGGTAGATAGTGTCAGAATTGAATTGAATTGAAAGACACCCAGCTGGTGTCCCTGTAGAATTGATTGCTTGCTCTGAGTATGGGGAAAACCCCACACATGCTTGGTCACAGAAATCTTCTGCATTGATAGTTGTGGGGTGAGAATAGAGGAAAACAGTTTGAGTTTTTCCACACTCAGGGTCCTCATACAAGAGGCACAAAGGAGCTTGTTTGTCCTTTCTGTCATGTGAGGCACATAGAAGACATCATCTACAGGGAATGAGGCTTCACCAGGCACTAATCTTCTGGAGCCTTGACCTTGGGCTTCCCAACCTCTGGAACTGTGAGTAATAAATTCCTATTATTTATAAATTACCCTATATTTTGTGATAGCAACCTGAACAGACTGACACTGAGGCACAGGCAGGTTAAATAACTTTCCCAAGGATCTTGCATTTTTAAAGTACCACTAAATTCTAAAGGCAAGAAGGAACAAGTGATCCAGATGAGAAGGAATCAGTGAAAGAACTCTGGAAGTATGAAGAATCAAATGGAAAGCACACTGCCAAAGAGGAACACCAGCTCTCTAGCAATGGACATTAACCAAACTCAGAACCCTAAAATGACAGAAGAAGAATTTTGAACATGGATTTTAAGAAAACTCAATGATATACAAGAAAAAATGGATAACTAACACAAAAAAAACTACAAAAATTCTAGGACTTGGAAGAAAAATTCACTAAAGAATCTGAAATATTAAAGAAAAATAAAACTGAACTCTTGGAAATGAAGAATTTATTCAAGGAACTACAAAACACAGTGGAAAGTCTTAAGAACAGGTAGATCAAACAGAAGAAAGAATCTCAGAGATTGATGATAACACCATCCAATTAAAAAAGTCAGTCACAGAGATAGAGCAGAGAAATAAGAGGAAAGAGCAAAGCCTACAAGAAATGTGGGATTATGTGAAGAAGCCTAATGTGAGAGTTATGAGCATCCCTGAGGGTGAAAAAGAAAACACTCAAGGGTTGAATAAGCTATTTGAAGACATAATAGAGGAAAATTTCCAAGGCCTTGCTAAAAATCTAGATATCCAGGTACAAGAAGCTCAAAGGACCCCTGGGAGATTCAATGTAAACAGGAAGACACCACGACATGCCAAAATATCCACTAAGGAGGCCCTTCTATGGGCTGTAAGGTGAAAGAAACAAGTAACATACAAAGAAAAGCCCATCCGAATAATGCCAGACTTCTCAACCGAAACCTTACAAGCAAGAAGAGACTAGGGCCCCATTCTCACTCTTCTGAAACAGAATAATGCCCAGCCTAGAATCTTGTACCCTGCAAAACTAAGTTTTGTATAAGAAAGAGAAATAAAGACATTCTCAGATAAGCAAAGACTGAAGACATTCACCAAGACAAGACCAGCCCTCTAAGAAATACTTAAAACAGAGTTACACACGAATCAGCACAAGAAACATCCACAAATGTAAAACCACTCAAAAGCTAAAGATCAAAGGCCAGATACCACAATGGCTCAAGAGAGAAAACAAAACAACAAAGTTCAATCCAGTGAGATGAACAGAGATTTGCCCCACCTATTAGTTCTCTTGATAAATGTGAATGGCTTGAACTCCCCACTCAAGAGACATAGGCTGGCCAAATGGATAAATAAATACAAGCCAAGTATCTGCTGTCTTCAGGAAACACATCTAACCTGAAAGGATGCATTTAGACTCAAGGTAAAGGGGTGGAAATAATTATTTCAAGCAAACGGAAGCCAACAGAAGGCTGGCGTGACAGTTTTGATTTCAGATAACTTAGTTTTTAAATCAACAAAAGTAATGAAACACAAAGAGGGTCACTATGTAATGGTGAAGGGTACAGTTCAACAAGAAGACATAACAATTCTAAATATGTATGCGCTCAACTTAGGTGCACCCAGGTTCATAAAGCAAACTCTACTTGATCTAAATAAATGGATAAACGGCAACACCATAATAGCTGGAGACTTTAACACCCCGCTGACAGCACAGGACAGATCCTCCAAACAGAAAATTAACAACGAAATAATGGACTTAAACAGAACTCTATAACAAATGGACCCAACTGACATTTATAGGACATTCTACCCAAAAACCACTGAATATATGTTCTTCTCATCAGCTTATGGGACATTCTCTAAGATTGGCCATATCCTAGGACACAAAGCATGTCTGAAAAAATTTTAAAAAATAGAAATCATGCCATGTATCTTCTCAGACCACAGTGGAATAAAAGTAGAAATCAACCCTAACAGAAACTTTCATTTCTACACAAAGTTATGGAAACTAAACAACCTTCTGCTGAACGATTACTTTCATCAAGATGGAAATCAAAAGATTCTTTGAACTAAATGACAAAGGAGACACAAGTTACCAAAATCTGTGGGACACAGCCAAAGCAGTCCTGAGAGGAAAGTTTATTTCCATAAATGCCTATATCCAAAAGACAGAAAGATCACAAATAGACAACCTAATGACTCGACTCAAAGAGCTGGAAAAAGAAGAACAGATGGACCCCAAACCCAGCAGAAGAAGTGAAATTAATAAGATCAAATCAGAATTAAATGAAACTGACAACAAGAAAACTATAAGGAAGATTAATAAAACAAAAAGTGGTTCTTTGAAAAAATAAACAAAATTGACATGCTTTTGGCTAGACTAATGGAAAGCAGAAAAGAAAAAATCTCTAATAAGCTCCATCAGGAAAAAAAAGGAGAAATTAAAACTGATGCCACAGAGACACAAGATATAATCTATGAATACTACAAAAACCTTTATGCACACAAACTGGAAAATATGGAGGAAATGGACAAATTTTTAGAAACACACAGCCTCCCTAGGCTCAACCAGAAAGAAATAGAATTCCTGAACAGACCAATATCAAATACAGAAATTGAAACAGCAATAAAAAATCTTCCTAAAAAGAAAAGTCCTGGACCAGATGGTTTCACACCCAAATTTTACCACACCTACAAAGAAGAACTGGTGCCTATCCTATAGAAATTATTCCATAACATTGAGAAGGATGGAATCCTCCCCAACACATTCTATGAAGCCAACATAATCCTGATACCAAAACCAGGAAAGGACGCAACAAAAAAAGAGAACTACAGACCAATATCCCTAATGAATATAGATGCAAAAATTCTCAACAAAATCCTAGCAAACTGAATCCAGGTGCTTATCAAAAAAATAATCCATCACAACCAAGTGGGCTTCATCCCAGAAATGAAGGGATGGTTCAACATATGCAAATCGATAAATGTAATTCACCACATAAATAGAAGCAAAAACAAAGACCATATGATCCTCTCAATAGACACAGAAAAGCATTTGACAAAATTCAACACCCTTTTATGATAAGAACACTTAACAAAATAGGCATAGATGGGGCTTACCTAAAAATGATAAAAGCCATATATGACAAACCCACAGCCAACATCATACTGAATGGGGAACAATTGAAAGCGTTCCCACTCAGAAATGGAACCAGGCAAGGTTGTCCACTATCTCCACTTCTATTCAACATAGTGCTAGAAGTCCTGGCCACAGTAATCAGGCAACAGAGTGGAATTAAAGGCATACGAATGGGAACAGAACAGATCAAGCTCTATTTGCTGATGATATGATATTATATCTAGAAAACCTCAAGGATTCAACCAAGAGGCTGCTGGAATTGATAAATGAATTCAGTAAAGTCTCAGGATACAAATTCAATACACGCAAATCAGAGGCATTCTTATACTCCAATAACAGTCAAACTGAAAATCAAATCAAAGATTCAATACCCTTCACAATAGCAATAAAGAAAATAAAGTACCTAGAAATATATTTTACTAAGGAGGTAAAAGACCTCTACAGGGAGAACTATGAAACACTGAGGAAGGAAATAGCAGAGGACGTAAACAGGTGGAAAACCATACCATGCTAGTGGGTCGGCAGAATCAACATTGTTAAAATGTCTATACTACCCAAAGTGATCTACAGATTCAACGCAATCCCTATTAAAATACCAACATCATTTTTCACGGATATAGAAAAAATAATTTTAGGCTTCGTATGGAACCAGAGAAGACCTCATATAGCAAAAGCAATCCTAGGCAATAAAAACAAAATGGGAGGTATCAATCTACCAGACTTCAAACTATACTACAAGGCTATTGTAATGAAAATAGCTTGGTACTGGCACAAGAACAGGGACATTGACCAATGGAACAGAACTGAGAACCCAGATATAAAACCATCCTCATATAGCCATCTAATCTTTGACAAAGCAGACAAAAACATACACTGGAGAAAAGAATCCTTATTCAATAAATGGTGCTGGGAAAACTGGATAGCCACATGTAG